>CM019067.1:321664619-321772119 GCA_009667805.1 Leptobrachium leishanense | reverse complement strand
AAAAACAAAACACAAATACACAGATTAACACAGAAAATAAATATGTAGGAAATATATTCACTGTGTTACATGTTTACAGGTGCATTCTGTATATAGTCACTGTGTTACATGTTTGCAGGTGCATTCTGTATATAGTCACTATGTTACATGTTTACAGGTGCATTCTGTATATAGTCACTGTTACATGTTTACAGGTGCATTCTGTATAGTCACTATGTTACATGTTTACAGGTGCATTCTGTATATAGTCACTGTTACATGTTTACAGGTGCATTCTGTATATAGTCACTATGTTACATGTTTACAGGTGCATTCTGTATATAGTCACTATGTTACATGTTTATAGGTGCATTCTGTATATAGTCAAAATGTTACATGTTTACAGGTGCATTCTGTATTGAGGTATGTCAATAGGGAGCTCTTAAGATACTTTAGACTGGGGGAAGATTTGATGGCATCTGGGAGGTTATTCCATAATTGTGGTGCTCTGTAGGAAAATGAGGATCGAGCCACTTTCTTTTTGTATTGTGGTATTGTAAGTAAGGTGCAGGTCCTGGATCGAAAGTTATAAGATGAGGGAACTGCTGAGGGAAGCAGCCTATTCAGGTAGGGTGGTAGCTTCCCAGAATAGATTAACCATTGCTTCTCTATGGGGGATTTCTCTGCTGTCGAACAGGCACCGTACTGGCTGGCAGTTCGCCAAAATTTGGCAAACTGCCTGCTCTCTGAATAGCCGAATGGTCAAGAAAATGCAACGTACTGGGAAATTCCCTGTTCGGTGCCATTTCGGGGCCAGATCATCTCTCTCTGAATAACCCCTTAAGGTGAAAAGAACGGTGAAAAGTATGTCAAACTATGGTGAAAGATCTATAAGCAGTGAATTCATTGTAGTTCTCACCATAATTGTTCAACTATAGTTCCCCATGTAGAGTTGGGCGATATCTGTGATTTAGCCCGTTTTAATCAAGGATGAGGTTGACCTCGATTTTACACTTTACTCGTAAAAATCAACACTCTGGATTTGTTAATCGATGGAGTGTTCGTGTAAGCATTGTGCAGAGCAAGGCCAACAGGTTTGGCAAGCATCTGCTGATCCTGAAGGCTCCCCTCGGCCGATCCTCAGATGGACGCTCTATTGATTAACAAGTCCAGAGTCCTTGATTTTTGCAAGAGTAACATCAATCAACCTTGACCTCAGTTAAGTCGGGCTACATCAAGGATACCACCAAGCCCTACCAACAAGATACATCTTGTACCCTTTGTAGATTCTCACATATCAATTTACATTTTGTAGCTCTGCAAAAATGGCAGCCGTATAAAAATAATAGTAGCAGACAGGTGGAGATGGAAACAGATTTTCAGCCTGGGCCACGCTGTGGTCAAGGGTTGGTTTTGGGCATGGTTTAGGTGGGATGTGGGAAGGGTTCGGTGCTCTGTTGCTGCCACATGAATAAGAGCTGTGGTTCCAGAATCTGTGACTGTTTTAACCATTCTCAACCCTAGTGCTCTTTCAATCCTTCATCTCCCTACTGGTTGATTTGCTTTTCCGCCGATTCGCGGTGCACGTCCATTGCAGCCTGCTAGGTCAAAATATTTATTCCATTCACATTGTTGTTGGATTGTCTGAAACAGTACATATGGTCATACAAGTGTCAGAATTGTATGCTCTGTTGTGGTAGATCGTGTAATTGTGGTCTGAATGGCCTTTAGTTTTGCCCAAAAACAAAAGAGAACAAAAACACGCTAATCTTGTGCAGTCATTCTGACAGTGACGTGCGGTGAGGTCAGTGGCTGGTGAGGCACTGGCTAGTATCAGAGCCAGATATAAACAGGGTTACGCAGTCGCAATTTACGCATTTGATTATCGTTATATAGGAGAACAGAGTTTCACTATTTATAAAGTAAAGTTTGAATTTTTTTTTTCCTCAGCCAAGAGTACTAAGAGCACTTACAATACTGACTAATAGAGGGTGCCATTACGCACATGCTGATTGATGAGCTCTGCCTGTCCTCCCACGACTGACGAGGACAGTCACATGACTGTCCTGCGTCAATCAATCCATGGGGACCTCTGCCTCTTATGGGGGGCGTTTATTTTTTTAAAAAAAGAAGTGCTTGAGACCAATGGAGCTTTCCCATTGGCTCAAGCTTTCCATTGCTCTCATTGCCTCTGGAGGCACTGAAAACGTAGAACCAGGAAATCAGATTGAGCTACACAATTAGTGTAGCATTCAGCTGCGCAAATTGCGTAGGCTAGGCTGGCTCAGTACTGCCCCTGCTTTCTGTGTAGGGAATCACACACACAGCAGCTGGCAAACTGAAAGTAGAAAACAAAAAAAGCAGAGGACCGAGAAGCACAGCGAGGGAGCGTGGAGAGGTGAGTACGAGAACTTTTTTCAATAAATAACATTTTATTTACAGTTTAAATATACATATCACACATGTCATTACAGCACAATGACCACATTAATTTACTGGAATGGTAGGGGAGGCTCTGCCTCCCCTGCCACCCCTGACTGCACGTCCCTGCATTCTGAAGGTCAGACATATTCCACGGCTGGTCTGTGACCAACTAATGCAAAGACTGATATGTTTGGAATGAAAAAACGTTTGTCCTTGTTTAACCACAAGAATTCACAAACTCAATGAAAATGTGTGATTCGCCAATCAACCTCTTCTGTATTGTTAGACATATAATAGAGTAAAACAAGTGTGTAAATCCAGAGCACGGCAATAGGGTGACTCCTTGTCCCATTTGGGCGATACTGATTGCAGATGGCATGGATCCCAGATGAAATAATGAAGTCAGACAATGTATTAACTGTCTATAATGCTTTGTCTGTTACACTTTGCTTAGATGCAGAATATAAATGGAAATAAGATATCCAGGGTTATTCAAAGATAGCCGAATTGGCTCCGAAATTGCACCGAATGGTGAATTTCGCCGTACGGTGCAATTTTGGAGCCATTCGGCTATACTCTATGGGCCATATTACATTCTTAAAGCAAAAACGCACGCTAAACGCGTAATTTGTTTGCGCTAAGCGTTACACGTTAATGCACGAAAATCATCGCTGGAATTACATTCCTTGCGAATTTTTCATCCGTTGGGAAATTGCGCTCGTAAAAAAAGTGACGCGCAAAAATCAGTGAGCGCAATGTAATTTTTAATGCTAGTTCGTCATTTTTGTGCAGACTGCGCACAACATTCGCACGTTTTCACACGAGCCCGTCATTTTTGTGCGGACTGCGCTTAACTTTCGTACATTTTGACACAAGTGCGTCATTTTTGTGCGGAGGGCGCACAACATTCATATCTTTTGACGGAAGACAAGGTAGTGGCCGTCATTTTTGATGGATCTAGTAAAAAAAACGTGCGCATCAACCTTCTCCATTGTGAATCCGCAGTTTGGTACGGTCAGGTTGATACAATTTGCCGTTACCACCAGCTTTTCAAAGACGTTAAACTTATGTGCGCAAACACTGTGCGTTAAATTTTGCGCTAAGATTGTAATACCATGCGTGCACAAATGCATTTGTGCTCACAATGATAAGTATAGGACGCGTGCAGTACATTACACTCGCGCAGGGTTCGCGCAGGTTCACCCGCGGTAGACGTTAACGCGCATTTTTTGCGCCGACATTGTAATACGACGTTCTGCACAAAGGCTTTTGCCACTCGCGTTAATGCGTTTTTGCGCACGCGTTAACGTTTGCGCAAAGAATGTAATAGAGCCCTATATTGGCAAATTGCCAGCAAAATACGGTGATCTTCTTCGCAGTGCTTCGCAGAGAAACCACAGTGAAATTGGTAGAGCAATGCTGCGCGACGACCACCACCACTTTTTGAGTCACCTTGCGTCTCTGTGATCGTCTTTGGGAATTTCGATATTTTTTTTTTTTATAATTTTTTTCCTAGTATTAGTAGGATTAGACTTTCTGTGTTAAAGTGATTTTTAACCTTACTTTTGGTCCCCCCTCTTATATATAGATACAATGTTGCATTGTATGGCTGGTTGACTGTATTTAACCAGCTCTCAATGCTTTTTTTTTATTACCGTAGATACTCGAGTATAACGCGACCCAAATATAACGCGATGGATAGAGCTTTATTATGGAAATGAGAGAATACTCAAGACTCGAATATAACGCGAGGAGAAAAATTATACTGTACCGGTAAACAATTAAGATCCTTCAAGGTTCTCTTAACACAGTCAGGCTCCCCCTCAGGCCAGGGTGCTCTGCTCTAGAATGATTGCAGTTGTTACTAAGTATGAATCCGCCGGCCACCCGTCTTTACTAGCGATTAGATGGCCGGCAGAGGCGAGCGAGGTGATTGATTGGCTTAAAACGAGCTTGCCCTCTGGCCATGATGGATCCCAGTTCTCCCGAATCCGGGAGTTCCTGAAGTGTTTGCAAGCATCAGGGAACCTGCATTCACTTCAGCGAGTCTACCGGAACTTCCTGGAGACTTGGGATCCAGAGCAAAGCAAGTTTTTTTTTTTCTTTACACGCGATGCAGATGTCTCGAATATAACGCGAACCCTCCAATTTTAAGTTACATTTTTGTCACCAAAATCTAGCGTTATACTCGAGTATCTACATATTTTTCATTTAAATTCCAGGGATAAATGATACAATAGGCCTTTACGCCTTTGCTTTTTTTTTTTTGTTTCCTCCCTGATTACAATTGAACTCGGAAAAGAAATGCTAGGAAAGAACTCTAGATTGATTTGAAGTACGAAGGGATTAAGATTGTAGGAACTTGTCAAAGCCGTAAAATATACACGAGTGCTTTTTTTTTTGCTCGGTGATGGATCTTATCACTTCTCATTTTCATTTATAAAAGCGATGTTATGTATCCGACGCTATAATTATCCCGAACATTAAGCCGTGGCTACGCCGAGCCGAATACTGCGATTCCTCACCCAGATTTAAACCTCTTAATGGTGTATAATTATTTATACTATTTTAAACTGATTTCTGGTGGAATGTTAACTCACACTGCGCAAATGGCTCAATAATTAGGGCTGTGTGAAATATTAAAAGGCAGGTGCTTGTACACTGTAAGAGGTATATTGAAACAGAATTAAATTATGTCAGGACATTCGGCATGCTGAGAATTCGTTTCCCGCGCGTCCCTGGGCGTTGTGATATTTGCATACGTCTCTTTCCCTTTGTACTATTACGTTACCCCTGATGGGGATGTTGCATGGAAACACCGGCTGTGACAGAAGAACCAAGTGGCCATCTCTTTAGGCATCTGACACGTTTGTTCTCTGTGATTGATTTATGCACATTCCACACGGTCATGGGTTTGTCTTCACTGCTCATGATATCCGTGTTTCATCCTCTGCTTTCATTACACATACGATTGTTTTGTTTTTTTTGTATTTTTTAATAAAGTATAAAAATTAATACATTTATTTTTATTATTATTATTAATTTCTTATTATTAAATTAATCATAAAAAAGTGTTACATGATGACATGTTAAGCCTGAAAATGTACCCCTCATTTGTACCCAGTTCCTCCAAAATGGATTATTTTCCTTTTTTTAATAAAGTATAAAAATTTATACATTTCTTCTTATTATTATATTTATTATTATTATTAAATTATTTAAAAAAAAAATATTACTTGATGACATGTTACGCCTGAAAATGTGTGCCTCATTTGTACCCGGTTCCTCCAAAATGTATTTTTTTCCTTATTATTTTTTTAATAAAGTATAAAAATTTATACATTTCTTATTATTATTATATTTATTATTATTATTAAATTATTTAAAAAAAAAATATTACTTGATGACATGTTACGCCTGAAAATGTTCGCCTCATTTGTACCCGGTTCCTCCAAAATGTATTTTTTTCCTTATTATTTTTTTTAATAAAGTATAAAAATGTATACATTTCTTCTTATTATTATATTAATTATTATTATTAAATAATTTAAAAAAAAGTATTACTTGATGACATGTTACGCCTGAAAATGTGCGCCTCATTTGTACCCAGTTCCTCCAAAATGTTTTTTTTTCCTTTTTGTTTTTTCTCTTGGCTCTGTCTGTCTGTCTATTATATACCCTTTTTGATACACCCCTGTTTTCATTGATTTAAAAAGAAACTCAATTAAAAACAGATTTCCCTTTTTTGCCCTTAAATAATTTGCCAGATGCTGCTGTCAGCCTGTGGCTAAGATGTTTTAATTATTTTTTTTAATTTCAAGTGATTTTACTCATCTTTTGTACCTCAGCTCCTCCTTCAGCTGAGGGGCTTCTGGTCCCGGAAGTCCCAGAAGTCCCAGATGCTTTACTCTGCAATTTGTGCTCCTATGCAACCTGCCTACCGTAGGAACCGCAATTTGCGCACCCCTACAGACTTGGGCACTTTATGTCTGCAACTTCCCTAGCGCGATCGCAGAGCAATGGATCGGATGTCAGTGCACATGCGCAGATCTGATCCATCACTGCCTCTTTGGAGAATGCCCGCTATTGCAAGCGGTCTCATAGAAGGTGATGGCGGCATGATCTCTTTTGTGTTGACGTCACTAGTGACCAATTTGGTGACTTGCAGCCTGGAAATTTAAAAATCCCAGCTGATGGTGATGCTGGTTGTGGTGTTGATCCGGAATTAGTAAAATCCAGAAGGCTCTCAAAACTCCGGTTTTTGGGGTGTTCCAGATTTTAAACTTCCAGGTGAGGGGTGCCTCACTTGTAGTAGACTGCAGAATGAGTGTATCAACAAATAGTTCCTGGAATTCTCCAAATCCAGCGAGAGTGCAAGAAACATCCTCTTATGGGGGGGGTGACCACATGCAGTAGGAGGGGAAGAATAAAAGGGGACAGAAGAAGGAAGAGGTGGTCTAGAAGGTGGCACTCCTGGTACTCTCCCAAGTCCCCTCGGGTCAGAAATACATGGAGTAGGCCACTTGGTCGAGTCCATGCTAAGGCATCCTTTAACCTCCCTGGCGGTCTAATTTTTTCAAAATTTCGTGTCTAAAAGCGTCTCAATTTTTTTTTAAAGGAAACGTGTTTTTGTACATAGTTAGCCTGTAATAATTAGGAATCACGCACTGAAATCCATGCAATCAAGAGTCCTTACTGGTAAAATCCTTTATAAATAAATTAATTAATAAAAAAAAAATAGTAAATAATAAAAAAAAAATAGTAATAGTAAAAATAGAGTCCGATAAAGTGTGAAACACGACATGATAATTTATTATCCCAAAAATAATTATCCAAAATAATGCAAATAAATGATATTCAATAAAATACAACAAAAAACACTGAAATCTGTCTGAAAACAAGGGTGAAACGATGTATGGTCTATTTCTTATCCTGTACTGCCACCTAGTGGCCGTTCATAAACATTACACTGTATAATTCAAATGTAAAAAAGATTTATTTTATGCTGGCCCCGCCCCTCTGCACCATGTGACTCGCAGGGAGCCATCCAGGAAGCAGCTCGCCGTTCGTGGTAGCGAAATTTAACCCCGAGTCACACTCGGGAATACCGCCAGGGAGGTTAAAGATTTAAAGAGAATCGTGATGTATTTTCTAGTAGAAAACATATATTCAGGGAAAGTTGATCACTTCGAGAATATCCACGAAAGACAAAATTCTCCTGTCCCAACTCCAAAACACATTATAATTCCATATTGCAGCGGTTCTTAAACCCAGGTCTTCGGGTCCTCCTAACAGACCAGGTTTTAAGTATTCCTGGGGAAATGCACACTGAATCCTGCAATCACTGAGCAGAAAATCATATCAAATGTGCTGTGGTTCCTGCAAACCTGTCCTGTTAGGGGACCTGAGAACCAGAGTTGGGAACCAGTGCACTATTGCCTCCTCTCTCAAATATTTCAGCTTCCTTCTTGTATTCTCACTGCCCCAATCAATCTTCTCAACCCCACTCCTCCATTCTGTCCGATTTGCAGGACTTCTAGAACCAGTAACATTTACCTTCTTAGATCTCCTCTACCAACTGTCAGTTTTCTTCTCAAGTCATCTGCAATGGCCCATGGTGATGGAAGAGCTAGTTACAAGTGGAGCGTAAATGTAACTAAGCCTTACGTCAAGGCCGTCATGCCCCCCCCCCAATATCTCGGTGCCTACAATTCCCAGAACTCTTTCAATGCAGTAGATGGCCAGGGAATCATGAGAGTTGTGTTTCATAAACATCTGGGGAGGCCAGAGATTGACAGCCCTGCCTTACGTGTCACAGATGCTATGAGGCATCGACACCCTTATAGCTACTTAATTAGTTCTTGCTTTTGCGTCGATCAGTCTGATCAAACTAGAAGAACTCCTCTGACGGCAGGTCCACGTCTATGACAAAGGGTCGATTTGATTGCCAGGAGAATAGGAAGAATGAGCCGGACAGCTTCTGCAAAGGAAGCTTTATACCGCCGCTGTTATTAAAATTAATTACGGTGATGTTGAAGGATAATTCTAAGTTAATGTTCCAGCTGAGAATTGATTTACATTGTTTCAGAAACCCTCATACGTGAGCCCACAGAAGAAAGCCTTGTTAGAGGTGAACTGTGTCACATACAATCGCCGCATCATATGCTTTACAATCGCACCAATTAAATCATAACCGTGGCTTCAGTCTTAATTGCCCGTGTGTCAAAAGAAAATTTTTCTTAATTTTAATCTGTGGGTATTTTTTTAGTCTGGACAGAGATAAAGGATAATTCTGCTTCCTGCTGAAATTACTTCATGGAAATGAAGTGGCGACTCGCACGTTCGCTTGTCGTTATGGTCTTAACCTGTTGCTAAGACCAAAGAGCATGTGAAGTGGTTACACATTAAAGGGATATTCTTTTGAAGAATTTACCTCCACCTTTTTCCATTAAATAATTGGGCAGATTCTGCTGACAGCCTCTGTCAAATAATTCTTTTAATTATTTTAGGTGATTTAACTCACCTTTCCTCCCTCGCCGTGCTCCGCTCTTCCTCTTCAGTTCGGAATCCGGAAGTCCCGCAGCTTTCCTACACAATATGCGCTCCTACACAAATTGGGTACCACAGGAAACGAAAATTGTGCATCGCTACCGACTTGCGTACTTTATCTACGCACGTTCCCTAGTGCATGAGCAGTACAATGGATCGGAGCTTCTTCCACATGTGCAGAATTGATCCATTGGCTGCCTCTCTGAGACCACTTGCTGTTGCGGGTGGCCTCAGAGAGGGTGACATCATCATACTCTCTACATGCCGATGTCACTGGTGACCGAACTGGCAACTGGGAAATTCTAAATTCCAGCTGCGTCTGGTGACGCTGGGTGGGGAGGAGGAAACAACTCCACTTCAAGTAACATTTTTTCCAGTTTGGAGCTAGGGAGGGAGGGATGGACAATGGGTGGGGGGAGTGCTACACATCATGGCCACTTTAAAAAGCTAAGTGGTCAGGATGTGTAGAGTGTCCCATTAAAGGGATATTCTTATTGTGCTTTGTTTCTCCTAACCTAACTGCGTTATAAATTACTATGAATAGTTGAAAACACTTACAAAATAATGACATTTTCTATACCTTTTTATTTGAATACCCTGCAGAATATGCTTATTTTCTGTTCCCATCTTTCTCTATGGTTGTGCAATCTGAACTTGACCCCTACCTTCTTTCCTTCTCGTCAGAGAACAAAGCAGAAATTCCTACTCATTCAGATCCGGCCTGACCATGGTGCCGGTTGGAGCAACGGCTCCAAGCTGCAAATTCCATGGGGCGGTACACTCCAGGTCCGGGCAGCTGGATGCATCCCTTGGACAGCCGCCAGGACCCTTGATCTCTGCATCCCTAGTGGTTCAGTGGTTGTGGGCTCTGCACATTACTGTTCATTTTATTGCTGTGGGGCTCTGTGATGAGCTCATACACACTGCAAATTACTGTTCGTTTTATTGCTGTGGAGCTCTGATATGCTCATACACGCCGTACATTACTGTGAGTTTTATTGCTGTGGAGCTCTGTGATACGCTCATAAACACTGCAAATTACTGTTAGTTTCATTGCTGTGGAGCTCTGTGATATGCTCATACACACTGCATTTTACTGTGAGTTTTATTGCTGCGGAGCTCTGTGATACGCTCATAAACACTGCACATTACTGTGAGTTTTATTGCTGCGGAGCTCTGTGATATGCTCATACACGCCGTACATTACTGTGAGTTTTATTGCTGTGGTGCTCTGTGATATGCTCATACACACCACACATTACTGTGAGTTTTGTGGCTGTGGGGATCTGTGATGCGCTCATTAGACATGTGCATTCGTTTTAGTACTAAAACGATTTAGTCCGAATTTTGGGATAATTTAGTTTTAGTATGACTCAAGAGAAACGAAACTGCTCAGTACAAAAAACGAAAGAAACTAAAATAAAATGCACTACATTTTAGTTTCAGTCCTTTTTGTGATATTACATTGATGAGTGAAGGAGACCAGCAATGAAGATCGCAACATCGCAACATCCGAAGTTCTGCACCCTCCTCATGCCAATGCAGTAGGATGTTCTATACAGAGAGTGGCATTAATTAATGCAGGAGTATGTTCTATACATTATACAGAGAGGGGTATTAATGCAGGAGGATGTTATATACATTATACAGAGAAAGGTATAAATTGAGGAGAATGTTCTATACAGAGAGGGACATTAATGCAGGAGGATGTTATCTACATTATACAAAGAGGGGTATTAATTAATGCAGGAGGATGTTCTAAACATTATACAGAGAGGAGCCTTTTTTTTAGCCCTTTAAATCCAGTGGCTGTGAGCGCTGAGATCGGCTGCTTGTTACATTATCTCTCAGTACAATGTATCAGGCACAGTTGTTACAGTAACTGACTGTAACAGCGCTCAGAGTTTCAGTAAAAAAAGGAAATAATATTGTTCTAACCTCTTATATATAAAAATATTATTTACTAGTTTTACAGAAACTCTGAGCGCTGTGATGAGCAGCAGTCAGTTACTGTAACAGCTTTGCCTGACACGGGGCAGTATTACAATGTTGGTGCTAACGTAGGCTGGGGTCAGACCAGCGCACTTTTAACGTGCGTTCTGGCGCACATAATTACGGCCGCACTAGCAGCAGATGACGGGCAATGACAGCCAATATACGAAGTACGGCCGCACGCAAGTCCGGCCGCGCAACGCAAGTGGAATTTGAACGCATTTTTTCGAGAACGCCGAACCGCTAGTACGGACGTACAGAGTGCGCAGCTGCGGCATAGCGGCGTGTTTGCGTGATTAGGAGATGTCAGACGCTGCTAATGTCCAGCCTACATAACGTCCAGACACAAAAAAAGTTTTATTGACGATCCCAAAAAAATCACGCACGAAAATGCGCATCGTCTGACCGTTTTCGCGCACTCCGTGAAAAAATACGTCCATTCGTTCGGACGCACTTTTTTACGTTTGCGTGTAAAAATGCTTTTGTTTGACCCTAGCCTTAACCAGAGCTGTTGTAAGCTGAAAACCTCCATAGGCTATAATGGCTCTGGGAAGGTTACAACAGCTCTGGTTAAGTTAGCACCAACTATGTAATATGGCCCACATTGTGCTGAGAGTGAGAGATACTGTAACAAGCAGCGATCTCAGCCCTCTGAGGAGCCACCACTACATTAGTAATTGTATCCACTGGTTTTCGGATGAACGAAATTAGTTTTCATACTAAAGAACTGAAAACGAATTTCTTTAGCAAAACTAAATATATTGCATTTTAGGACTAATCCATTAGTTCAAAACGAAATTTTGTGCTGTGCACATGTCTAGCGCTCATACACTCTGCACATTACTGTGAGTTTTATTGCTGTGGGGCTCTATATGCTCATACATGCCACATATTGGGCCCTATTACATTCTCTGTGCAATTGCGCTCGCGCAGCGCAATTTTAACGTGGTATTCGCATCCGAGCGCATTTTTTCTTCCTTCAAGATTTTTCGTGCGCAAATCTGACGCGCAAAGCAGATCGCAAATGAATGTTGAGTGCAGGAATCGGTGGGCAGACTGTTTTGTCACGGGATTCAGCCAACATCAATCACACCCATTTCCAATAAATATTTACAAACTAAAAGAAGGAGAAAAAAAAAAGAACAACCACCAGCCAAAAAAAAGAAAAAATTTACAATGACACAATTTATAAATTTTAATGTTTGGGTATGTGTAGAATGTGTAACTGTACTGTGCTGTATTGTTTTTTTCCTGCTAGTGTATTTCGTTTCGACCAGAATGATCACATTTACAGTTACCACCTGCTTTTCAAAGACGTTACGAAAATGCGCGCAAACTTTCGTTGCGCAAAAATTGTAATACCATCCGCGTACCAGCGCATTTGCACTGTCAATGTTAAGTATAGGATGCGCGCACGGACTTGCGCTTGCGTTGGGTTCACGCAGGGTCAATCGCAGTAGACGATTACGGGCATCGTTTGCGCGAATGTCGAAATACGACGTTCTGCACAAATGGTTTTGTCCTCGCGCAAATGCGCATTTGCGTGCGTGCAAAACCGATGCGCGAGGAGTGCAATAGAGCCCATTTTTTTTGGGTGGGGGAGCATTTCATCCATCGCTCCAGGCAGCACAGAGGCTTGGGCTGGCCCTGCACTCATTACCATAAAACTATTAAGATAAGTCCTGGATCACTAAAGAATTACGTATAAAAAACAATCTTGTAATTAAAATTGATATTGGAATGTACACTAAACACAACAGTGACAATTTACCGTCTTTGTATACTAAAGACTAAAAGAATTAAAGAGAACAAACTGCCCTGGCAGCCTTTCGATTTATAATTCAAGAAGATGGCCTCACATTTGACTTTTTTTGGGTGGTAGCTAGGGATGGGCCGAGTGTTCGATTCGAACATGAGTTCGAATCAAACCTCGGCCGTTCGAGTTTTCGGCGGACAACGAACATTATGAGATGTTCACGGTCTGTTCGACTGCGGACATTCCATACAAAATGTCTTTGCAAAATATCTTCACAGTTCTCCTAAATGTACCGGCAGCTGCCGGTACATTTAGGAGACCTGTGGCTGCAGCCCCCCGGCCCCCTTGCCTTTGGCCCTCCTGTTCCTCCGGTCCATCTGCTCCTCCGTCTGGCCGCGGCTCCTCTACCCCACGCCTCGTCTTCATGCTGAGCCCTGATTGGGCACAGTCCTGTGCCGGACCTGGACTTTGAAGAATCAGGGCTCTAATTCAATATTGAGCCCTGATTGGGCAAAGTCCAGGTCAGGTGCAGGACTTTGCCCAATCAGGGCTCAGCATGAAGACAAGGCGTGGGGCAGAGGTGCCGTGGCCGGAAGGAGGAGCAGAGGGACCGGAGGAACAGGAGGCCGGGACAGCAGCAGGACAGCAGAGGTACAGGGGCCGGGGGGTTGCAGCCACAGGTCTCCTAAATGGACCGGCAGCTGCCAGTCCATTTAGGAGAACTGTGAACACATTTTGCATGATCGACCCCCATTGATTTGCATTGTGTTCGAGTTCGTATTCGAACATTTCGGCTGTTCTAATGTGTTGGGGTGTTCGGCCCATCACTAGTGGTAGCACTCAATGCCAGTCTGCAGCTGGAAAGCCCGTGAAATGTCATCAAGTGTAAATTGATTTCTAGAAAAAAAATAGAGAAGCTTTCAGCCATGTACAACTTCATATATACTTACCATTCCTAGACAAATTACATTTACTAAGTCACCAAAAGCATGCATGCTGACAATTTCACAATACGTGAGGGGCTGAGTCCAAAAAACATGTATTTCGCAGAATCTAAAATAGCTGCACTAGATTCGTTTGGCAAAGGTAGGATAATTATATATATGATTCTTCTGGGTATTTGACAAAAGCTTTCACATTAGTTGAAGTTGCAGAGATTAAATATATATATATATATATATAAAGAAAATGCAGTTACTGTGCACTCATCGAAGTTAACATTCATGATCAAATCAAGCTTTCATTTCCATATATTCAAAGGAAAGTCCGCAGAGAAGAACATTACAATTCTTCTAAAACTAAAACTGCTTGTAGTACAGCAGCAAAAAAATGGATGAATTACCTATTTTTTTAAAAAAGTATTTTACCAGGAAGGATACATTGAGATTTCTCTCGTTTTCAAGTATATCCTGGGTTGCGAGTATGTACCGTTAGGTGTCTTGCCCAAGGACACTTACTGGAGAGGTGCTCTGGCTGGGATTCAAACCTGTGTCTCCACAGTCTCCACGGTGATAGAGCGTTGATGTTACCTCTACTCCATCTAAAGAGAACTGTATCTTCTGGGTCTTCATTGATTTAAAGGAAACACAATTAAAAAACTAGATGAATTCAGAGGCGGCTATTGAGTTTGTAAGAGTTTATGCAAAGTTCTAAAGTCCAGCCTTGTCTGGTAGGCAAATAACGCAGAAATTAACCCATTACATTTAATTATTGAAGGCTACACATCTCTCTTGGCAGCCAGAAGTCGTGAAAGGAGGCTTGCATGTGCGTACAACGTGTACATGCTCATGGATTCCCTCTGCACACTGACAACCCTCACATGAAATCCCTCACGTGAGGCCCCTGTTGCAGTGAGGCCCTAGGCGATCACCTATTTTGCCTAGTTCTTGAGTCCCTCTGGATGAATTACGTATATATTTTTTTTTGGAGAAAGTATTTTACCAGGAAGGATACATTGAGATTTTTCTCGTTTTCAAGTATGTCCTGGGTGGCGAGTATGTACCGTTAGGTGTCTTGCCCAAGGACACTTAATGGAGAGGTGCTCCTGCTGGGATTATATCCTGTGTCTCCACAGTCTCCACAGTCATAGAGCAGTGATGTTACCTCTACTCCACCCAGCTCAACTCAAAATTGCACGCCAGCAGTGTTAATTTCGTCAACTAATAATTTTCGTCTAAGACCTGGTCGACTAATTTGTTGTTTTTTTTTATTAAAACTAGATTAAAACTAAATAAAAACTGAGTTATGACGATTAAATCTAGGACAAAAATCCATTGACATTGTAGTCGACTAATAAAAACTAGACTAAACTGTTAGGGAGGGGCTATTTGAGAAGATCCAATCAGAACTAATCTCAAGTAAGAGAGAAATTATGAATTTTCTATATTCAAATAAGATGTTAGTCCAGCAGTATATAATGAGGGCGGAAATTCTATAGAAATGCCTAAGTGATGCAAAATACACTTTAATCTCGTTCGATTTTATTTGACTTAGTCTACTCTAGATTATCTAGACTAAAATCTTGTGACATTTAGTCGACTACAACTAAAATATGACTAAAACTAAAAGACATTTTAGTTAGAAGACTATGACTAAAACTGAATTAAAATTTACTGTCAAAATTAATATTGCACACCCGACATTCACACATTTGGATGTATGGTCGTTATTTTAGACCTCAATTCCACTGTCCGGATTCTCTGGGCTTCAAATTTGTTGTTGGGTTTGGGTTGTCTGGAAAACCATGAAATATTACTCAGGTTTTAATAAAAACTAAACTGAATTGAGTAATATGTACTAATTAAAAAAGATATTATCTTGTTCACCAAAATATAACTTTAATTTACACTGATGTTTATTGTTGGGTCGTTGACTTCACCAAAAATCACCAAGAGCCACCCCATTTATTGCCTCTATTCCCATAAACATCCCTTAAACTGAAACTGGCCCTTTTGACATATGAAATGTTGGTTTGTTTATATTATCGGTGTGTCCAACCTTTGTCCTACAGCTGATGGTGGTCTCCAGATATTGTTATATTATCAGTGCGTCCAACCTTTGTCCTACAGCTGTTGGTGGTCTCCAGATATTGTTATATATCGGTGCATCCAACCGTTGTCCTACAGCTGATGGTGGTCTCCAGATATTGTTATATGTTGTGTGTCCAATCTTTGTCCTACACCTGATGATGGTCTCCAGATATCGTTATATTATCGGTGCGTCCAACCTTTGTCCTACACCTGATGGTGCTCTCCAGATATTGTTATATTATCGGTGCTTCCAACCTTTGTCCTACACCTGATGGTGGTCTCCAGATATTGTTATATTATCAGTGCTTCCAACCTTTGTCCTACATCTAATGGTGGTCTCCAGATATTGTTATATGTTGTGTGTCCAATCTTTGTCCTACACCTGATGGTGGTCTCCAGATATCGTTATATTATCGGTGCTTCCAACCTTTGTCCTACACCTGATGGTGGTCTCCAGATATTGTTATATTATCGGTGCTTCCAACCTTTGTCCTACACCTGATGGTGGTCTCCAGATATTGTTATATATCAGTGCGTCCAACCTTTGTCCTACAGCTGTTGGTGGGCTCTAGATATTAGCCACTCGTCAACCGAGAGCCACAGCTAGAAACCCATGTGTGCGTTCTCCTTCCCAGATGTTTGTGCTAGTGCAGAGTGCGCTGCACTCAGCAGCACAGTTTCTTGTGACTGATAATGTAATTCAACTCATTGTAATAAATAATAATTAGGTAATTAGATTCCCCCTATATGAGTGGCAGAGTAGTTCTCAAACCATTCCTCTGCGGGGCATTGTTTGTTAAATAGTCACTCAATGGTACGTGTAGATTGATGAAGAGCAACTAGTTGGATCCAACTGTTTTTCCTTTAGGTTCTATTGTGTATCTTTCTGCAGTTTGCATAGATTATACGTTAGCATTACATCGGTTTCAGAATGGAAGAGGCGAGCACAATTGCGGTCTAGTATTACTCAGCAGGGTATACAATCACATACGTGAAACGCCGTTCTTGGTTTTGTAAATGAGAACAGATTCTTGTAGGCATTTGACCTTAGTCATGTGTAATATCTAATTTGCATTTACTAGTGCTTTTATTAGTAAAATGTATAGAGTCTGCATCCTCATAACAAATAGTCAGGGATTGGTTATGACGGGAGAGAGAAGCATTAGTTACCTGGTTATGGCACAGTATTTTCAATGAACAAGATCGAAGTGCGATCATGTGATGCAAAGTTCAGCTTGTGGAGTCCATTGTATTATGACTTTTCTCTTTTTAATCACGTTGTCTATATGTTTATCAATTTGTCAATTATTACAAAACGTTTTCTAACAGCACACCAGACCTCCGTGTCATCTAATCATAAAGCTATCATAACAAATGCAATGTTCTGCATTTTACTGAACTATATGGCTCTAACAGACTTGTGACTCCCATCAGCAAATATTTGTAACCCCATCCGTACCAAGGGAGTTCCCAGACAACCAGTGTTTTGTGGGTTTTTTTTAAAATCATTTTTAATTAATTATACAGCAATAAATATTTGGGAATATTCCCAATGTATTCTTCCCTGTAATAACCTATTTGTCAGGGAGATGTCGCCACCTGTTGGCCAAAAGGAGTTACTGCAGTTCAGGTCTCTCTGCAGGATCAGCTCGGTAGATGTCATTCAGACACATTCTCAGCTGGTTTTAAAACGTGATACCACCTCGGACATCATGCCGACGCTGCTAAAACTTTATTGGCATGTTCCAGAGCCCAAATGCAAATTAGTGTCGTTCACAAGAAATTTAATTACTTTGCATTGCTCTTGTAGAACACCATATCGACTATACTCGATACCAGGGCATCAGCAGGTGCCTCGCAGGTCGAGCATAGTCGATCTTGCTAGTGAAGGGGTTAAACATGAGTGATTCTTTTAATTATATATATATATAAATATATATATAACAGCGAAAATCTGGATGCACTGTCTCCGGGTCTTCAATAAAACAGAAACGTTTATTGGTAAATCATGTTAAAAGACAACGTTTCGGCCCCACATCAGGCCTTCATCAAGGCCTGATGAAGGCCTGATGTGGGGCCGAAACGTCGTCTTTTAACATGATTTACCAATAAACTTTTTTGTTTTATTGAAGACCCGGAATGCATCCAGTTTTTTTCTCTGTTTATATTATTCAAGTTGGATTTCAGCACCCAGGCAACCTTTTTTTTCATTCAGTTGGAGTGCTGGTATCTCGTGCCTATATATATGTATATATATATAATCTGCAAGATGCATTTCTGGTTTATATTGCCATGAGACATCTGGCATACATATATATATATATACAAAGCCTTCTTATCAGCACTCAAGCGCTGGATCCATTGAGCTTTGTGCCGTGGTGCTAATACGCCGAAAACATGCTATATAGCTGCAAAGTTGGGAGCAGTCACGGACTTGCATAAAAAAGTCAAAATTTATTGGTTACACATTAAAATTACCGACGTTTCAGCCCAGACGTGAGCCTTTATCGATGATAAGGTTATCCTTGATAAAGACTCGCATCTGGGCCGAAACGCCATTAATTTTAATGTGTAACCGATAAATTTGGATTTCTTTTTATACAATTCCGTGACTGCTCCCAACTTTGCAGCTATATACCATGTTTTCGGGGTATTAGCACCACGGCACAAAGCCCAATGGGTCCAGAACTTGAGTGCTGAGAAGAAGGCTTTATATATATACATATATATATATATATATATATATATATATATATATATATATATACCACTTGGACGTCTCATGGCAATATAAACCAGATTTAAAATGATAATTCTGCAATTACAATTAAAATGCACAAAGGGTATCATTTTAATGAATCTCGAGTGAAGCTTCCAGCAGATTTTTGGTAACTTTTGACGTTATGTTGCTTTTTATGATGCACCTGCCATGGCGCGGCCTCCTCCTATACTGTATGTAAAATACAGAGAGCCAGCAGGAAGCAAACAGCTGGTTTATAGATGTAAATGTTGAAAACCCACCAGTTTACACATCCATGAGACCCGGATAGGAAATCTATTTTCCCAGTGCCTATTGTATTGTGGGAAAAAAAAAACCTGCATAAAACATACCAAATAAATATTGAATGAACCTTTTGCACATTACTGTCATATTTTATGCACACTTGAATTTTAAATGAAGGGAACAAAGCATTGTAAATGAAATGCGCGCTGGAAGTCAGAATATGAATGCGAGGGAAAACAAAATATTTCAATTAAGCTGTAAAATAAAGTATTTAAGGCTTGTGAGCGCGGATAATTAAGCATGGCAATTGTTTAAATAACACTTGCTCTTATCAAGTGTATCATCTCGGAGTATTCACGGTGCTGCATGTGTATCTAGGTCAGGGGTAGGTATATCCGCATGGAAGGAACTACTGACTGTCTGTTCAATGTTATAAAGATATATTTACGTCAACAAAATCCTTAATTGAGCAGAATTGGGACATTCATTTAAATCTATTAGAAGATACTCTCCAAGAGTGTAAAGAAGTGGGCAATCCTAGTACTGTGGGTACAAGCAAATGCTAATCGGTTCTATAGTAGTTGCCAGTCTTATGAATGTTGAGTGTGTATTATTATAGGATGTATATGTTACGGTTAAAGTCCAAAGTGCGGTTAATCCTAGCATTACCCAGGTAATCCTGACATTACCCAGGCGTCATTAGCAAAAGTCCGAAGTGAAATGAAATTTCAGACTTTACCTGGGTAATCTGCAAAGTATCCAGAGGCCTCTGGGTACTCCAGTTTTCTGCACTGTTTTACCCGGGTAATTCGCACATTACCCTAGTGTTACTGGATAAAGTGTGATGTGCAACGAAACATCGGACTTTATCCGGGTAATCTGCAAAATATCCAAACGCCTCTGGGTTTTCCACTTTTCTTGGGTTTTCAGCAGGTTACAGGTGACTGAATTCCGAGGATTACCCGGGTAAAGCTGCAAACTGTTATCTGACTGATAACAAAATTGTGTTTTTTGTTATTTTTAATGAAATTTTATCCACAGTCACATAAAACACTAAATAACCGTCATGTGACTCTGTGCATTAATTGTCTGAAAATTAATTTAAGAAGATAAAGATATTATATAAAGAGTAGCCTGATGGTTAATATGTTTTATAAATGATATATAAGCACATATGACACATAATAAAGATCATGTGACGCTTTCACATTCATATAAGAAACATATCCTGTCACTCTGTATATTCATTATATCCGCAATACATTTTAATGTTTGTCTTTTGTCATTTTGGTTGATAATATCCATAGATAATAGTAAAATTCACTTTTACCCAAGCGGGGTTGGATGCTCTGCAGATTACCCAGGTGAAGCTGTGGATAGTCCTCAGATTACTCAGGTGACGCTGTGGATAGTCCTCAGATTACTCAGGTGACGCTGTGGATAGTCCTCAGATTACCCGGGTGTAGCTTCAGACTTGCACATTATCCGGGTATAGTGCGGATTTTTCAGCTCTTTCAGACCGTTACCTAAGGGCAGTTGATTAGTCGTAAGATTACCCGGGTAAAAACCGAAATTTTAATTTTTTTGCAGCTTTACCCAGCAGGTTTGGGTAATGCCAGGATTACTCGGGTAATCCTAGGATTAACCGCACTTCAGGCTTTACACGTAACATATATATTATAAGTAAATACAAAATTCTTTGTAAAGATCAATAATCTTTTAGAAATGTTAAGATGGTTTTCAGGTAGGATCGTGGGCAACTCTAGTAGAACATTTCATATTTGTTGATTTTATAAAAAAAAAGGATTATTCTCTTAAAATAAAACATATAACGGTTAAAAGGTGAAATTAAATAAATGTAACTTTTTATAAATGAATAGTTTTATTGAGTAATCAGTGGTTTATCATAGGGGATACAGAGGAGGAAAAAGGGGCAAATCAGGGAACAAAAGTGACATGCAAAATACACACGTGTGCTAAGCAAGGGAAAGCTGTGAGGGGGGAACCTCGACCACGTCCCGGAACGACCCCCAAGTCCCGGCACACTGCAATCGGAAATCTCCGCAGCATAGCCAGAAAAAGCCATTGCCCTAAGAGGCGGGAACAGACACCTCAAACCACGGAGACCACACTTTCCGGAAATGGACCATGCGAATGTACCGGAACGTACCAAATCAAAATGTAACTTTTATTAGTCTTGATATAGATTGACACTAATTAAAACACAAAAAAAGATAAATCATTCGATACTCAAATCGTGCTTTATAGCGGTTAATTTTTATTTATTTTTAATATTTCTTTCTTCTGGGTGCATGCCTTAAGGGTGTTGGGAAGTGTTAGTCAACTGGGGCCTTGGTTTTTTTGCTTTTGGGACCTAGTTTTTGGTAATAATACCATTGTGGACTGAAATATTGACTCACGTATCTATTGACTAGTACAATATTCTTATCGCATACTCCCATATTGTATATTTAGTAGTAATTATTACTTGCACATTTACCATTGGGGTCTCCCCAAGGTTTTAGCTCGATGACGCCATTACAGAGGAGGCTGAACCATATGTAGATCAGAGGCTATCGCCTGGAAAGGGTGGCCAGAACTGAAATGCCAAGGCCGTCATCTCTGCACGGAGGAACCGTAGCCTCTGATGATCATTTTGACCTTGTTAAGCCTCGTCAGGAGGGCATAGTGGATACTTCTCTAGGCCCTTCGAGCAAGAGGTTGATATATTTATTAATGTTCTTCAAAAATGTTGTAAGGGTTTTTGGACTTGCTTATGTGGTTATCTGTGTGTGAGGGAGATTGAATAACTTATCCAAACCTTCAAGGCAACTGCGCGCTAAATCCTCTACCGTACGTTGGGGTAAAGGGCCCTTCTCCATATGAATTGGCTAAAAACACAGGATACACTTCCAACCAACCGCATAGATGGATGTGTAGCGATGCAGATTTGGAGATATGCTAAGAATAAGCATACTTTATTAACCCCTTAAACTGCACCTGCAAACACAACGTAAATTGGGATCATTTGACTGGGAATCACTCATACTCTTTTCGGAAAGGATTAGGTACTACAAGTTGGTTGCAAACTTCCCATAGGCCCTGCTCCTCCCTTGGAAGATTACCTCGGTACAAAAGCCCCTTTTTATTGTTGACACATAGTAAAATTTTGAGTTATTCCTAGTCAAACGTTTACTGTCCCTCATTTTCACTGGCATACCACCTTAGTGAGTTGGAGAGCCATCCTACTGGATGGTGTGCTTACTCGTCATTGCTGAGGGCCAGTTGCTCAGCTCTGCTAATGGTCCACTTCCACTGAAGAGCACGGAGAAGAAATATTGGGGGTGCATGATACAAGAGCCAGGAAAGTTGTGGCCTGCCATATTTCTTCAAGAGTTGAGCTATCGCATTGATGTGTAAGATTCACGTGATATCGTCCCCCATGGGACATTGCAGTAAAAGTGATCCTGCCTGCCACAGGTTCTCTTTAAAATCTGATGGTGGAATAATTATGACATAAGAGTCAAGTCTTCAAAAGAGAATGTCAATGTTCCAATCATTAAATCGCAGGCAGGATGTACAGAGCAATTGACG
The DNA here is from genome assembly GCA_009667805.1 of Leptobrachium leishanense. NCBI lineage: Eukaryota > Metazoa > Chordata > Amphibia > Anura > Megophryidae > Leptobrachium > Leptobrachium leishanense. The sequence continues at coordinate 321,749,792 of CM019067.1, read as the reverse complement.
CTGCCTAAGCAGGGGTTAAGGCTAGGGTCAGACTAACGCATTTTTTGCATTGTCCGTGAAAAAGTGCGTTCGAACGAATGGACGCATTTTTTCACGGAATACGCGTTAGCGGACATACGATGCGCATTTTCGTCCGTGATTTTGTACGGATCATCAATAAAACACTTTTTGTGTCTGGACGTTATGTTGGCCGGACATTAGCAGCGTCTGACGTCTCCTAATCACGCACACACGCCTCTAGCGGACGCAGCGCACTCTGTACATCAGTACTAGCGGCTTGACATTCTCGAAAAAATGCGTTCCTTTGCCACTTGCGTTGCGCTGCCGCACTTTTGTGCGGCCGTTCTTCGTATGCTGCCCGGCATTGGACGTAATTTGCTGCTAGCGCGGCCGTGATTTAGTGCTGATAAACGCACGTTAATACTACGCTCGTCTGACCCTAGCCTTAATATTTACATTTTATCATCTTGTATTAAATGTATCATTCTAAATCTTTGATAGGATAATTTTGGAAAGAACTATTTCCTCAAAAGTTTATTTAATAGAAAACATCGTCGATAAATCTACGTTTCCGGTTCTCTTGGGTTAACAGCCCCCCGGGGACTCGGTGCAGAAGAACGGATTAGTTGGTTTAACCTTCTTGCACTTGTCTGATGCTTCGGGTCGGAATGGATTACAAAAAGCAGGTTTTCATCTTATTGTATTTACAGGAAAATATGCAATGTCCGACAGTTTTGTAGTTTTGTGTAGAGCTGCTATCAGATGATTAATTTATCTGGGAGAGTTTGATTTGTGGCCCAGATCTCAGAGAAGTTTCCCGGCTTGTTGGAAGTTAAAGAGAAGAAAGTTTTATGTAGAATACAAGAGGGGGAAGCCCAAGGTCCTGATCAAATTACCAGAGTCTCATATTCTCTTTTAAATATGAAGCTTAATAGATCTTAAATTACTTAGACAAGAGAAATAATTTAGCAAGGTAAGTCGAGCTCTTTATTATAATAGGAAATATGCAAAACAATAAAAGTATCAAGAAATTCACATTGAAAAACAGAAGCGAAGATTATTCTCAAGTCTTCAATATTTGTTTAATTTTCGTTTAGCATTATTTAGATATCGGATTTCTAAAGAATATCTGAATATTAAAGGGTTTATTAAAAGAGCACAGAAACTGCGGTACTCTTTCATTCGACGCACTTCGGCTACCTCAATTCGCCGACCCTGCGGTGAATTCAGCATTCACCACATGGTCCCTGAAGTGTGCCAAATCGATCCACCGAACTCTGCCGATGAACCCACAGAATCGATCCGATAATCTGCCAAATGCACCCGAAAACCACCAGAACACAGCTGACGACCCACCAGACAGACTGCTGAAGGCATCCTCAAACCACCAAACGCAGCCGACAACCCGCGAACAGACCGTAGACCTGCCGAACAGACCGATGACCTGCCGAACAGATAGTAGACCTGCCGAACAGACCGCTGACCTGCCGAACAGACCAGCAAACGCTGTTGGAAAAAGCCGACCAGCCGCCAAACAGGGGTAAAAAAATACACATATAAAAAAAAGGCAACAATTAAAAGGCGTTTTAATCAAAAATAATACGTGAAAATGCCTGGAAATAATATATAGGATCCTATGAATAACAATTACAAGGTCTGTTAAGAATAAATTAAAAAAGACATTTAAAAAAAATTGGAATCAAAACTTTCGCCAAAAAAGTCTTAAAAAAATAGTTTAATAAAGAGACTTTTTGCTGCAAATGAAAGGGGAAAATGGTTGAATAAAAAGTTAATAAGAAAAGAGATTTTTTTATTAATTTATTTGCAAATTATTTTACCAGGTAGGGTACATTGAAGCCTATCGGATTCGCCTTTTTAAACCTGTCACAAGAAACCACCATCCTCTCTATAATGTCCACTTCAGATAAAATGCCCCTGTCCCACCTCTGAAAGATGTCATAATCCCATATCGCAGTGGTTCCCATCTCTGGTCCTCAGGTCCCTCTAACAGGACAGGTTTTAAGGATCACCTTGGGGAAAACTAGACTGAATCCTGCAATCACTGAGCAGCAAATCATATCACCTGTGCCATTTTCTTCAGACAAACCCGACCAGTTAGTGGGACCTGACGACCAGGTTTGGGAACCACTGGTGTAATCCATCTTTAATAAGATTTGATATGTTTTTATTGAACTAAAATACTATAACAAAGTGTCAATAAAGAGAAAAGAAGAAGAATTCCTCTATTGAATTAACTTCATTAAATTAAAATAGTTTTCACTCCAAATTTCCAATTATATATATATATATATATATATATATACTTTTTTTTTTTTTTGGAGAAACCCAATCAGGCTGTGTCTTCTTCCAGACCTATGCGAACATCTATCTAAGCGAAGGTGAAGTAGATGTAGGAGAATCAACCGGCTAGTTCCCAGGAGAATCATCTCTGGAAAGATACGCTGTTAGAAATAGTTTACCATTAACATTATTCATTTTCACCCGTGTATATACACACAGCGCCGGTAATGAATACTAATGGCTTTTCCTGTACATGTTCAAATTTCCTCACTAACTTAATTATGGCCATAATGACCCAGTAGTCACTCGTATCTCTTAATTGAAACCTAGAATTTAATGTTGGATAATTATCATTTGGCTCAACTGGCCTTATTATTTTTCTGCCAAATTTATTACTTTTACATAAGAAACACAAATAAAGCTCATTACACACTGGAAGCTGTTTATTATTTGTTTTTTGTGGGGTTTTTTTAATTAAAGGCTTGAGTTATATAGTCGAGGTTGTGGCGTGAAGCCGGAGTTCAGGTACAAGGAACGGTTGTATTAATTCAGAGGGCAGGCACGTTCCCCCTAGGGTGATGTTCCTGGTTCCCGATCGGCAGACAAGGGTTTTGGCAGCTCTAGGCGGTATCAAGGAAGACATGATATCGAAACGAGACTATTCTGTATGCAGGCGGTAGGTGTGAGCGGAAAAGAGGTCCGATGCTGGCCTTGGGTTAATCGAACCAACGTCACCAGCTTTCGAGAACAAAGCGAGTCCATGCGAGGAGCAGGAGAGTTCATGAGGCAAAGGATAAGATGGATAAGAACAAGGTGAAAAGTTAGTGAATCGCCTCCTTCCAGACGTTGTGCTAATCGATTTCAAGTTCGACGGATGCCCAACTCCTAAACCACCGGTTCAATCCCCTGAAAAATAACATTATCGACTGCTACTCGTGTCAGTGGTTCAGCACGTCTTGCGTTCGTTCTCTTGAGCCTATGACAGATGTTACGAAAATGTAGTTCTATGTTGCCAAAAATGGACACATCAAGCACTATAGCAAAGAAAAGAAGACCCTATGTGCACTGGGTATGATTTATAATTAGGTATAGTAGGCATGCACCTAAAGGCAAACAACACATGGAGGGGGGGCACCTTGCTCTGAAAACCAACAATAAATCCCAACATAATTACTATTTCTTTTATCTATTTGTTTGTTTTCTTCCTGCACCTTTCTTTTTTTTTTTTTGAGAAAGGATTTTACCAGGAAGGATACATTGAGATTTCTCTCTTTTTCAAGTATGTCCTGGGTGGCGAGTATGTACCGTTAGGTGTCTTGCCCAAGGACACTTACTGGAGAGGTTGCTAAAAGTAAAAAAAAAATCTAATAGTAAATTGTAAAAAAAATAAATAAATATGAAACCATTTGGAAAAAGTTTATTATCACTTCTTTTCTTCCCCCCCCCCAACACGTCTCTTTTATTTATTTTTTTTCTCTATATTTTTTTTGCAAAGAAAGGCAAATCATGTGGTGGAAAAACCTTCTCTATAAAAATAAAATATTTGTAGAACAGAAATACAATTCACTTTTTATTAGGTTTGCAGAGAAAGGCACCCCCTTTCTATAAAATTAAAATAGGAAAATAAAAAGTATTGTTAAAAAAAAAAAACGCCAACAATGTGTAACGATTTCCCCCCCCCCCAAAAACACAAAAAATTATAATAAAAAAAAGGGTTTCCCCTAGTTTTGGCACTTTGTTTTGGTGGTGGGGGGTGGTAGTAGGGCGCAAGGCGAGATCCTGCAGGTCGCCCTACTGGCAGCATTAGCCTCAATGGAGTGCTATGGACTCCATGGAGGGGATGCTCGCGGCCATCTTGCTTTCCATTAAGGTGTCTTCTTTCTCTGTTTCTACTTGATTTTCATGACAGGGTTTGGACATGAACGGCGCACTTTAAACCCTTTGCTGCAGAGGGCGTGTGGGATCCTAGTGTTCCACAGCAACATGCGGAGGACGTCCCCCACACGTCATGACCTCTCTGCAGTCATAGGGGAGATAGCGGCCATTCTGTCCAGATTCCTGCAGTGGTTCCTCAAAGTCAGACCTTGCCGAGGGGCCATTCCTGGCGTGCAAACACGATAACATCATTTTCGGGAGCCACCGGGCAGAGCCGGTTATATGCCTAAAGGAGGGGGGTCATTCGGACCCCTCTATTTCCTCATTAGTAGGGGCTACAGATATGCTGTAAATGAGGCATTGCTGTCGCTTTCTGTGTCCTACATTAAAACATGACTTCAGGTCACATCTGAACATGATGAGCAGCACAATCCGGGCGAAAAGAGCTCAGCACAAGGGGGTGAAATGGCTCAGCAGCCAAAGGGTTAAAGTAGACCATATTAGTTTTTTTATCTGGTCTTTTTATAGATAAAATTGTAAATTATAAACCGTGTTATTTAATACTTAATATTTTTAACGCATTCCCTGCTGGTTAAAACGGGGGACACGTCTGACCAGCAACGTCCCTTTAATGACACATCGCTGGCAGTTTTATATCACCGGTTAGTAGATGTTTAGTCACCTTGATGCCCCTGGATACGTAAGATTCTAGCAGTCTCTGTGAACCGTAACATTATCTTCCATCAGATAAATATTCCTTTTGCGCTAGGTTATTCCAAAGGGGGCCAGATTTATCATGCAAGGTATATTTATCAGTCGCTGACACACGAAAACCCCAGGGGATAATAAACATTTATCTCCTATGAGATTAATTTGATTAATTCATATTGCTGTACATGCCATGGGGTTCAAATGTCTCGGGATGCAATTTGTATCACAAAATATTTATCACTCCGGTGGAAGTATTTGACATAATGCCATTTTGTCAGATTCGGTCTCAGCCAAAAGCATATTGTCATATAATAAGATAAAATGTCAGACGTCTCTCTACTGTCTATTTATCAGTGGTGTGACCTTCGACAAGCGTTCTGCTGCACTGAGACCGGACAAGGAACTAATGAAGCTCCACTGGACGCTTTTATAAAGTGTGTCTACACAAGGGATGCGATCCTGTAGGGCAGAGCTGTCAAACTCCGGCCCACCCCCCCCAGATGTTTCTGAACTACAACTCCCATGATTCCCTGGCCATCTATTGCATTGAAGGAATTCTGGGAATTATAGGCATCAACATCCGGGTGGCCGCGAGTCTGACAACCCTGCTGTAAGGATACTTCTTTATTGTTTCCATGGAGGATATTTGCAAATATGGGGGGAAAAAATTTGCACAGGGTTATTCAAAGAGATCCGATTTGCTGGCGAAAGGTAACCGAACAGTGAAAATCAGCATTCGGTTACCTTTCTTTGCCATTCGGCTATTCAGAGAGCAGGCAGTTCGCCAAATGTTGGCGAATTGCCTGCACATACGGTGCCTGTTCGGTGCCTGTTCGAGGGCAGTGAAATCCCCATAGAGAAGCAATTAGGCTTGTGCACCGATTTTTTTTTCGGTTCGATTCGGTTCGATTTGTTCGGATGTTTAAACTTTTCGATTCGGCTCGTTTCGACCGATTTCTGTTTCGATTTGGTTCGGTTTGGATAGTTTTTCGTGTATATTTTTTTTCGGATTATCGACCATTTTTCGTGTTTTCGTGTCACTTTGCTCGTTTTTTGTATCGACTTTTCGGAAATTTCGGAAATTTTCGTTTTTTCGGAACGTCTGTTGTCCTCGTTTCAAAGTGTCTACGATAATTCTGGCGATTCTATCGTGTTTTTTTATTAAATAAAGATCCTTTTTTTCTTATGAATAATTGAATATACATTTCACAACTTTATTTAATCATATTAAAATGGTATGAAAGCCAAGGAACAAAAAAAAGGAACAAAACGATTTAAAAAACGCTAAACTGACCCGAATGCCACAAGAAACAAGTGATACGCATTTACAAATACAAAATTTACAGAATCAGCGATATAACCGATAATAGTTAAATATACGATGTCCAGAATTACCGAAATGGAACCGAAATCACGAATGGAACCGAAATCATGAATAGAGCAAAAATAAATTTCGATTTGACACATTTCAAGTCCATTCGAAAATTCCGAAAATTTTTCGTTTTGGCTCGGAAAACTTTTCGGATCTGCCATTTTCGGATCTAAAAATTTTCGGAAAATCGGCCGCATCCGAAAACACGAATCGGGAAATTTCGTGAAAATTCCGAAATTCCGAAACCCGAAACGCACATCCCTAGAAGCACTGCTTCGGCTATTCAGAGAACAAAAACCAGCAGGGAAAAGTTGCCGAATTGCCCTGCTGTTCGGTGGTTTCATTCAACAGGTTTATTCAGGCGAATCCCATAGGATTCAATGTTAAAAATATTCCCGTTTTAATTCAATATCTAATAAACCGTTTATTTTATTCTGCAGTAAAAAGTTTCTTTATTTATAGATTTTTTAGGATCTTTTAGGCATTTTCTGAGATTTTTTTGCGTAAATTTTTTTCCCGTTTTTTTTTTTTAAATCGTTCTTTCTTTTTTCTGTAACAGCCCTTTTTATTATCATTCATTGGATTTTATGTGTAAATTTCAGACATTTTCGTTCTGTAGTTTCTTTGCAAACAGCGTTTCACTTTTTAAACATTCAAGCGTACTGTTTTTTTCATTTTTTTCACTCCATTCGTCTGCGGTGTCGGCTTTTTCCGGGAGCTGCTCTACGCTGTGATCGGCGGCTGCTCGGGTTTCTCCGGCGTGTTCGGCGAGGTTAATCCAGATGTTTTTGCGGGTTTCTGTGTGCGTTCGCCGGGTTTTGCAGTGAGTGGTCGGCAGGTTTATGGCAGGTTTTCCCTGCACTACGACGGCCCTGTGGTGTTTGCTGAATAAACCGCAGGGTCGCCGAAATGGGATTGCCAAATCGTACCGAATTGAAGAGAACAAAAAGTCACCGAACGTGAAGTGACTTTTCGATTCTCTTTGAATAACCCTGAAAGTTTTGATAAACACGAAAAAAAAAAAATACCTTAGAGCAGCATATGTAAAATGTTGATGCGTTTTACAATATCTTTACTTTTTAACATTTTTACTACAAATTTGTTTTCCAAAAAAACACTGCCAGGACCCAGTGGATTTATGCATAAACAAATTGTCGCTGTTCACGTCAGCGATTCCATTTCGTCAAAAATGTGATGAATTCATTATTTTTTGAATGTTCACCGCATTTTGCCAAAAATGGAGTCTCTGAAGCAGTTGCCAGACGTTGGTGAAAAGGACTGAATTGCGACGAAATTGCCTCAGCGAATTGCAAAGAAGTAAGAAAAAAATATATATATATATTTATATTATAGGAAGTACATAAAATGTGTTAAATGTGTCTAATTAATAAAAAAGTCTGCTACAAAATAAAAAAAGACTTTTAAAAAAATATTAAATATATTTTATTAAATAATACCAAAAATACAAAATTGTCTTTTAAAAAAAATATACATATATATATATAAATAAATCTTTAAAAAAATAAAAACAATGAAAAACTGTCTTTGTAAAAAAAACCTGAATATATACAGTATATATCTTTTTAAAAATACAAAACGGTCTTTTAAAAAATAAGGAAATAAAAAGGGATTTTTGTTAAAAATTTAAATTATATTCTTTAAAAAAGAATTTAAAAATATATTACGTTTAATACATTGAAACCTATGGGATTCACCTGTTAAAACCTGTTGAATTGAAACATCGAAAATCAGATAATTTCATTGAAATTCCGGTACGTTTCGCCATTCTGCAAAATAGAAGAATAGATAGTTCTCTATGGGACGATTTTGGGGCTGCTGAATTGCAGCGAATTGCATCGTATTTCGCTTTTAATTCGCCTGTATTTGGGGAATTGACAGCTTAGTGAATGCATGATTTTCCCCAAAATTGAATGTCACGGTTTGGTGCATTTCATCGACAAATTTGGAGGTTAGTGAATATTAATATTAGAGTGTACAGCCAGGCGGAGCTGTATTGAAGGGAACTTTTATTTAGTTGGAGCTAGAGATGTGCATTCGTTTCGGAAAAATTCAGAACGAAATTTGATAATTCGTATTCGGAAGTACTTCCGAATAACGAATCGATACGATACGAATTCGAAACGGTATATAACAAATTTATTTCATTTTACACTGTGTCATCATCAGAAAAGAAAAATTTTAATAACTGATATCAACTATTGCATTTGAAATGAACTATCGAATTGATATCAACTATCGAATTGATCTTAACTTACAACACAAGTAATAGTCGGCAAAGGACTTTATCAAACAAATTAATTTTCTTTCACTGTTTAATTTGACTCAAATACTAAATCTGTGACACAGCTTAAAATGTAACCCTAGCTTTTCTTTTAACAGCAAAATTTTATTAATTGGGGTTTTATCTAGTGATCCAAAATCCGAATTGATATCAAATTCGAATCGATTCGAAATTTCAAATCGATTCAAAACAAAAAACGAAACGAAAATAGTTACGAAATTCCGAAAATGAAATGATTTAAAATCGTAACGAAACGAAACTAAGCGAAACAAATTTTTCAGCCATGCAGATCCCTAGTTGGAGCTATATACAAACATTTAAAGGTCCTTTTCCACCCATTTCTGCTGTACATCTGGTCAATAATCACTATTTTTCTGCTTCTTTATACTTAAATGTTTTTATATTGTACAGTTTTGTGAAAGATGTTAATCCATAAGGTGTAGTTGGCAAATATTTAAAGCACATATGGTGACTGTAACTGGTAATTTCTCATTTAGCTCGAAGCTATAACGTAGGACTAGTCAGTAATGAATAAGCTGCGGCAGAGTTAGACAGATGGCAGTTACACGTCTAACGAATACGATAAAAATTCATTAAGGTTACGATCCATAAGGTGTTTTCTAAAACGAGAACAATCATCGAGACCTGAAGATAATTCTATTTATCATTTTGTTCTTATGAGTCTCAACTAACACCATCCGTAAAGACGCTGCGCTGCTCGTAACGGCAAACGGTCTTACATTAGGATTATTTCTCTGTGTTAATACATTAAAATTCTATTAGAATGTCCATCTGTCCGTTTAACGAACAGAACGTGTCAAGATTAAGCTACTTTCTATTACATTTCAATTAATATAGCACTTTGCATGTAGAAATTCAATTTGAACCTAAAAATGATAAATTCTAAGGTCCTAAAAGAGAATAAAAAGCACTTTTATGATTAAATTGAGTTTTAACCCTGTCACTACCAAGGGATTTTGCACAATAACATTGTCAGGAACTAGTGTTTATTTTTTAAATCACTTTTTAATTAATTATACAGTAATAAAAATTTTGTATTATTCACAATGCACACCTTATTGTAATAACCTTTATGGCAGGGAGATGTCGCCATCTTGTGGCCAAATGGAGTTACTGCAGTTCAGGTTTCTGTGCAGGATCAGCTAGGGAGATGTCATTAAGACACATTCCCAGCTGGTTTAAAAAGTGTTAGTACCTCAATCATCATGTCCACACTGCTAAGATTTTAGGGATATGTTCTAGAGCCCAAAAGCAAATGAAATTAGTTGACAACAAACCAATTTCAATTGCAATGATACAGCTCAGCTCTAGATCCTGTTAAAATGATCTCTGGCTTCTGTATCTGCTGCTTCTGATCGTGTCTTTCAATCTATCTGCTACAAGTCATTTGATAACAGAATATTTATTTATTCATTTATTTATAAACGTATTTTAGCAGGATGAATACATTGAGATTTCTCTCGTTTTCAGTATGTCCTGGTTTCAAGAACATTGAAATGTTACAGAAATACAAAGTAATAAAATGCAAGATATTAAAAACAAAAACACAAATATACTGATTAACCCAGAAAATAAATATGTAGGAAATATAGTCACTATGTTACATGTTTACAGGTGCATTCTGTATATAGTCACTATGTTACATGTTTACAGGTGCATTCTGTATATAGTCACTATGTTACATGTTTACAGGTGAATTCTGTATATAGTCACTATGTTACATGTTTACAGGTGCATTCTGTATATAGTCATTATGTTACATGTTTACAGGTGCATTCTGTATATAGTCATTATGTTACATCTTTACAGGTGCATTCTGTATATAGTCACTATGTTACATGTTTGCAGGTGCATTCCGTATATAGTCACTATCTTACATGTTTACAGTGCATTCTGTATATAGTCACTTTGTTACATGTTTGCAGGTGCATTCTGTATGTAGTCACTATGTTACATGTTTACAGGTGAATTCTGTATATAGTCACTGTGTTACATGTTTACAGGTGCATTCTGTATATAGTCACTGTTACATGTTTACAGGTGCATTCTGTATATAGTCACTGTTACATGTTTACAGGTACATTCTGTATATAGTCACTATGTTACATGTTTACAGGTGCATTCTGTATATAGTCACTATGTTACATGTTTACAGGTGCATTCTGTATATAGTCACTGTGTTACATGTTTGCAGGTGCATTCCGTATATAGTCACTGTTACATGTTTACAGGTGCATTCTGTATATAGTCACTTTGTTACACGTTTACAGGTGCATTCTGTATATAGTCACTATGTTACATGTTTACAGGTGCATTCTGTATATAGTCACTATGTTACATGTTTACAGGTGCATTATGTATATAGTCACTGTGTTACAGGTTTACAGGTGCATTCTGTATATAGTCACTGTGTTACACGTTTACAGGTGCATTCTGTATATAGTCACTGTGTTACATGTTTACAGGTGCATTCTGTATATAGTCACTGTGTTACATGTTTACAGGTGCATTCTGTATATAGTCACTGTGTTTCATGTTTACAGGTGCATTCTGTATATAGTCACTGTGTTACATGTTTACAGGTACATTCTGTATATAGTCACTGTGTTACATGTTTAGAGGTGCATTCTGTATATAGTCACTGGGTTACATGTTTACAGGTGCATTCTGTATATAATCACTATGTTACATGTTTACAGGTGCATTCTGTATATCGACACTATGTTACATGTTTACAGGTGCATTCTGTATATAGTCCCTGTGTTACATGTTTACAGGTGCATTCTGTATATAGTCACAATGTTACATGTTTACAAGTGCATTCTGTATATAGTCACTATGTTACATGTTTACAGGTGCATTAGCTCTTTTAACATGTCACAATGGTGGGTCATGTAGTTACATTGTAGCACAAAGCGGCAGAATGAGTTATACAATGTAGTACGTTTATGAAGGTGTGTTTGCGGGGCCACTGCACACAATACATCTCCGTATTCAATAGCTGACATAAGCATTTGTTGTACAAACTTATTTATTTATTTATTTATAAAGGATTTTACCAGGAATGATACATTGAGATTTCTCTCGTTTTCACGTATGTCCTGCTTTCTTTCTTACCGCGGGGCTCAGGCAGGATTTGTTTCTGCACAGGACACCTAGTTTGGGGTAAAGTTTAGATGAGAGTTTTTGGATGTAGGGCCAAAGGATTGATTTGGGTCTAACCACATACCTAGATATTTGAGAGAAGTGACTGTAAAATCCACGTTGTTTGTCGTCCACCCACTCTTTGTAAACATTATAAACATTTCTGGAAAATTTAGCTAATGTCCTTCAGAAATCAGAAATATTCATACATAATATTCTGTTTTCAACCAACTTGGTCTTTAAAATGAAAATTCTTATTGTGCTGCGTTATACGTATTGAATGAAAACAATATTTTACGGCTCCCGATTCACCGACTCCAATCCACCGGTTATTTTGTCTTTTTTGTTTTCCCCCTGATGATTCTCTTAGAAGGAAATCATGAAAACGGAACACGGAGAGAATTTCATGTGACAATGTTACAGATGTATTAGTGGAAATCATATCAATAGTCCTTTCCTATAGATTACTACCTCGTTTCACCTTGAGTTCGACAATAAACAGGCGAACCAAACACCTATTCCATCACGGATTCTTGTGGGAGCGGGTGATGGAGATGATTTTCTCAAGGCATCTTGGAGATCCAGATTAAAGTTTATAATTGTCATAAAACGAAATATTCATTGACAATGCAGTAATATCAGTAACATGATTATTTAAGACACGGTAACAATACACAGGCATGTTTTACATTAAGAAAGTTCAGTGTTCTTTAAATATAGAGCAATATACTGTTATTTACTATTATGTATACTATTATTTATTCAAGTAAAATACCTTAAAATGCTATTACACTTCATAGCTCTGTTGAATAACAATAAATTATGTTCCACCGTGTCTCTTCTGCAAAACACAATTATTTACTGGCCGTATGTTTTTTGCCATCAACTGCAATCTGCTTGTGCTCTGGCTAGATTTATTATCTTTCATATTGTGCAAGGCGGTTAAAGTGGGTCTGTCATCAAAAGTAATCTCCGTGCAAGCAAACAGTTTAAAAATGAATGTATCCTTCATAAAATACATTTTAGATACACGTTAGACACAGTAAGCTTCTTTGACAGGCAGAGACCTCCCCCTGCTGGCCAAAAAATGATACTACATGTATAATAATACACAGGGAGGTCTGTGTTTCCTAAAGAAAAAAAAAAGATCTCCAAGCTGTTCAAACAACTTTAGCATCTTGGATGACATGTCCAAGGTGATGAAAATGTGATGGCAGATTTTGGAGCCCATTTGCTAATGAAGTTCCTCTGCAGTAAAGAAAATTCCATTGCATTGCTCCAGAATATAACCAGATGGAGTTTACATAATATTGGGCTCCTGAAAGAGCCTTTGAACAATGGTTGTACATGACTAGGGTAGTGAAAGAGTTAATGGTGACTCAGAATTTTAAAGTTGTAATGTTATTGCAGGGTGGTGGCCACCATGTCTTCATCGAGTAGTCTTTCATTAAGTGGTACCTGCAACGAAAAATGCCTGGATCTCATGTGATTCCACAGGGGTATTTGTTTTGATTTAAAAAAACATTGGTTATTTTTTGATTATGGTGATGTCATGGGTAGTATGTTAATTAACCATTTCACTACTAAGAACGACTATACTCGATCTGCCATGTACCTCCTGTTGCCCTTAAATCGAGTATAGCTGATACGATTGATACAAGGAATTCACAAGGAATTTCTTTATTGCAAATAAAATTAATTTGCATTTTGGCTCCAGAATATGCCAATAAAATTTTAGCAGCGTGGGCAGGATGTCCGAGGTGCTAACACTTTTTAAAGCCTGCTGGGAATGTGTCTGAATGACATCTCCCCAGCTGATCCTGCATGGAGACCTGAACTGCAGCAACTCCATTTGGCCAGCAGGTGGTAACATCTCCCTGTGCCAAATAGTTTATAACAGTAAGGAATACATTGGGAATATTCCCAAACATGTCTTACTGTATAATTAAATTAACTAGAATGCTTTTCCAATAAAAACACTGGTTCTTGACAATGGTTTTGTGGAAAATCCCTCGTAGTGAAGGGGTTAATTGGAGTTATAGGGAAATCAAAATGTTATAATTCAGTAACCTTTGGTGTTTTTTAGTGCACATGAGATACAACCTTTGATTGCACTTCGCAAACTGTGATATGTAATGGCGACGTCTAATAAAGTTATATTAAGTTTTATATAGGTTTTATGGTTTAAAAAAACAAATAATGCAAAAATAAATAAAACAAAGGCAAATAATCCTCTAAATTGCTGCATTTTTAGATAGAATATGTAGCTAGTCTTTCACTAGTGCCCCTCCCCCATTACAAAGGCCTCTGACACTGAGATACCTACCTGAATTAATTTCCTTTTCACACAGAAACACATAGCAAAAGTTTCATTCCAACACTGATCAGGGGAAGTTCCACGTGACCGCGGCCTGGGTCCTTCAACGAGCGGAAGCGGGGAAACTTTCCCTTCGCCGCTCAGCAGGTAAGTATGCGGAGACGGAGCTCCAGGGGCAGCTGTCCGAATGCCGATAGAGCATTCGAACAGCCGCCCCATGTCTGGTCTGGGGTCTGAGCTGGGCCATATCCATGAGAGCTTGGGGGGCAATATATCCACGAGCTGGGGCAATATATCCATGAGCTGGGGCAATATCCATGGGCTGGGGCAGTATATCCATGTGCTGGGGCAGTATATCCATGTGCTGGGGCAATATATCCATGAGCTGGGGCAATATATCCATGAGCTGGGGCAGTATTTCCATGTGCTGGGGCAGTATATCCATGTGCTGGGGCAGTATATCCATGAGCTGGGGCAGTATATCCATGAGCTGGGGCAGTATATCCATGTGCTGGGGCAGTATATCCATGAGCTGGGGCAGTATATCCACGTGCTGGGGCAGTATATCCATGAGCTGGGGCAGTATATCCACGAGCTGGGGCAGTATATCCATGTGCTGGGTCAATATATCCATGAGTTGGGGCAGTATATCCACGAGCTGGGGCAGTATATCCACGTGCTGGGGCAGTATATCCACGTGCTGGGGCAGTATATCCATGAGCTGCGGCAGTATATCCACGTGCTGGGGCAGTATATCCATGAGCTGGGGCAGTATATCCATGAGCTGGGGCAATATATCCATGAGTTGGGGCAGTATATCCATGAGCTGGGGCAATATATCCATGAGCTGGGGCAGTATATCCACGTGCTGGGGCAGTATATCCATGAGCTGGGGCAGTATATCCATGTGCTGGGGCAGTATATCCATGAGCTGGGGCAGTATATCTATGAGCTGGGGCAGTATATCCATGTGCTGGGGCAGTATATCCATGAGCTGGGGCAGTATAGCCATGTGCTGGGCCAGTATATCCATGAGCTGGGGCAGTATATCCATGTGCTGGGCCAGTATATCCATGAGCTGGGGCAGTATATCCATGAGTTGGGGCAGTATATCCATGTGCTGGGGCAGTATATCCACGAGCTGGGGCAGTATATCCATGAGCTGGGGCAGTATATCCATGTGCTGGGGCAGTATATCCATGAGCTGGGGCAGTATATTCATGAGCTGGGGCATATATCCACGAGCTGGGGCAGTATATCCACGTGCTGGGGCAGTATATCCATGAGCTGGGGCAGTATATCCACAATAGACTGCCCTTTGGGCAGGCTTTCCACCTTGTAGTATAATAATATAATAATAATAACGCAGCATACAAACATACCGCCATTTTTCTGTGATATATATACACGCGCTATATTTAATAGATGATATGAATCAATATGTAGAAGGTCAGTGTCACATGGTTAGCTGTGTTTTATAGCAGTAATTGTGAAAGTGTAAGGTGCAGATAATACAGTGAAGCACAGTTTTGAAAGCGCTAGCCGTGCCGGCCAGTGGTCATTATCATTCCGCCCATGCTTGGCAATATAACTCAGCGTGCCGCCGTCTGTATCTGCGAGGGAAGATCTTAGACTCCCATGCAGCGCGCTCTGTGTTTTAGAATCATGGCTCTCTGAGCATAACCAGCGGACGCTGCATTTTGAATGCTAAATCTATGGGCGCCGTAAGCGCGGGCATATTTTACCGGAACACACATAAAAACTGATAAGGTTAGGGAAGTGAATTACTCCCATGCGTTGGTATTAAATATCTTCCTCATTTTCAAAACTTATGGTAACTTTATTACATACGATAGATCTAAAAACAAGGAGGAACAATGGATTTTTTAGAACTTTACAGCGTTCAGTATATATATCTATATAAATAAATGTAGTATTATTAAAATAAGTGAAGATACACTATACGTGTGTGTATATACAGTGTATATATATATATATAAATAAATGTAGTATTATTAAAATAAATGAAGATACACTATACGTGTGTGTATATACAGTGTATATATATATATAATCACACAGCAAATAGATGCACTCAGGGGCTTAAGTCAAAAAATAAAAAGTGATGCTTTATTTAAATCATTAAAAAGTAGCTGTATCCAAGTTTCTGGCGTTTCGGCCTTACCTTGAGAAAGGCTCCGAGGGGGGCGAAACGTCGGTACTTGAATGTTTTATGCTGAAGAAAGCTCCTGCATGGAGCTGAAACGTCGACCACAGTGTCCTTTTTAATGAAGTAATAAAAGATTTTTGTTTTAGCCCTGGAGTGCCGTCTCACTGTTCTATTTATTTTGGGCTCTATTACATTCTTCGCGCAAACGTTAACGCGAGGGGAAAAACGCATTAACGCGAGGGACAAAACCCTTTGCGCTGAACATCGTATTACAATGTCTGCGCAAAAAAATGCACGTTAACGCCTACCGCGGGTGAACCTGCGCAAACCCTTTGCGAGCGTACTGTACTGCGTGCGTCCTATACTTAACATTGTGAGCGCAAATGCGTTTGTGCGCAGGTACGCGGATGGTATTACAATCTATGCGCAAAATTTAATGTACAACGTTTGCGCGCATAATTTTAACGTCTTTTAAAAGCTGGTGTTAACGGCAAATCATGAACGTCCTGGTTGAAACCAAATACACCAGCTCGAAAAAAACAATACAGCAAAGTATAGTTACACATTCTACACATACCCAAACAATAAAATGGAGAAGTTGTGCGTGTTTTTTTTTTGATGCAGCATGTATGCGCAGATTGACTTTGACAGGCGCAAAAACTGAACGGTTCTTAATTCTGATTGGCTGAATCGCATGAAAAAACAGTCCGCACACCGATTTCTGAATGCAACGTTAATGCGCGCGTCTTTTTGCGCGTCTTTTTACTCGCGTTATTTTTTGACGGATGAAATAATGCGCTCGGATTGTAATACCAGCGTTAATTTACGCGTGTTAACGTCTAACGCTTTGCACAAAAATTCACGCGTTTACCGTGCATTTTTGCGTGAAGAATGTAATAGAGCTTTCGGGCTTAGTGTTGGGCACCGGGCAACTTATTTACGCAAAGCTGGAGTGCATGACAAACCTCATTTTATATATATATACTGTATATTGTCCAATTGATTTTTTTCCTTGATATTTTCTTGGAGAGTATTTTTGGTAGCTGAGCCGCAGCACAGGCGTGGTGGAGTTTCCTTTTTTAGGTAGGATAGGAATTCATGGTTGCAGTAGTTTACTCGGGAATGACCATTACAATGGAATTATTTATTCATGACATACCCCAGTTTGCTATATTTGAATGTGGCTCAAAATTGAGGAAATCCAATCAAAACCGGTCTGTGTTAATATGTTATTATCAAAAGTCTGCCAGTTCTCCCATACCGTAATGGAGAGTAATGACAATGATCGTCTTCAACCTAGATTTGCTGTAGGGATGTGCGTTTCGGGTTTCGGAATTTCGGAAATTTTTCACGAAATTTCCCGATTCGTGTTTTCGGATGCGGCCGAATTTCCGAAAATTTTTAGATCCGAAACGAAATATTTTCGGAATTTTCGAATGGACTTGAAATGTGTCAAATCGAAATTTATTGCTTTGAAACGAGAACAGACATTCCGAAAAAACGAAAATTTCCGAAATTACGAAACGTCGATACAAAAAACGAGCAAAGTGACACGAAAATACGAAAAATGGTCGATATTCCGAAAAAAAAGTACACGAAAAACGAATCGAGCCGAACCGAATCGAAACAGAAATCGGTCGAAACGAGCCGAATCGAAAAGTTTAAAAATCTGAAAAATCGAACCGAATCGAACCGAAAAAAAAATCGGTGCACAAGCCTAATTTGCTGATGAGTTCTCATGAGGATGTAGCACGTGGAAAATGTTGTATTTCGTTCACCCCTTCATATCCATGTGATTTTTCCATAAAACCCGCGTCAGGAAATAGTGGCTTTATGGAAAATCACTTTGCAGTGAATATGTACTTGGAAATCTCAAAGCACACTTTCATACTGGATGCACTATTTGACAGGCAGATTGTGCCATCTGCTGGCTACAAAGTGCTACTACACTTCCCCAATTGCTGGCTGAAACGTTGCTGCTTGGGTGCCTCCTTGTAAAGGTAGACTGGGAATTGCAGAAATTGCAGGAATTAGGGTTTTGCAGCAGTTGGTGAGTGGGAGGTATTTCTTTGCCTTGAATGAGGAAGAAACGATTCGTTTCCCTGACTGCCAGAGCCATGCGGGCTGTAATCAGAGATTCTCCAGAAGCTGGGGGAACGCCAGGAGATCTGGATGCTGCTTGTTTATTTTAAGAAATACAATCGCTTCCCATTCATCCTGCGTGAAGACCAAAAATATTAAAGCTACATTGGCCCCTATTACATTCTTCGCGCAATTTCGTCCAGCGTTATCGCGTGAAAATTAACGTGGTATTACAATCCGAACGCATTTTCTCAGCCGTCAAAAAATAACGTTCGTAAAAACAACGCGCAAAACGAAGAGTTAGGCTAGGGTCAGACGAACGCAGTGCGAACGCGCGTGCAGCCGCACTTTATCACGGCTGTAGTAGCAGAAAATGACGGCCAATGATGGGCAATACACGAAGTACGGCCGCACGAAAGTTCGGCCGGGCAGCGCAAGCGGCAAACAAACGCATTTTTTGAGAACGTGATACCGCTAGTACTGACGTACAGAGTGCGCTGCGTCCGCTAGCGGCGTGTGTGCGTGATTAGGAGATGTCAGACGCTGCTAATGTCCGGCCAACATAACGTCCAGACGCAAAAAGGGTTTTATTGATGATCCGTACAAAATCACGGACGAAAATGCGCATTGTAGTATTATTATTATTATTATTATTCTTTATTTATAAAGCGCCAGCATATTCCGCAGCGCTGTACAATAGGCACGAAAATAAAAACGAAAAACGATATTTCCCTCTATATGTGTCACTGGGTGCATCCATTGTGTGATATTTTCCTCTATATGTGTCACTGGGTGCATCCATTGTGTGATATTTTCCTCTATATGTGTCACTGGGCGCATCCATTGTGTGATATTTTCCTATATATGTGTCACTGGGTGCATCCATTGTGTGATATTCTCCTCTATATGTGTCACTGGGTGCATCCATTGTGTGATATTTCCCTCTATATGTGTCACTGGGCGCATCCATTGTGTGATATTTCCCTCTATATGTGTCACTGGGCGCATCCATTGTGTGATATTTTCCTCTATATGTGTCACTGGGTGCATCCATTGTGTGATATTTCCCTCTATATGTGTCACTGGGCGCATCCATTGTGTGATATTTCCCTCTATATGTGTCACTGGGCGCATCCATTGTGTGATATTTTCCTCTATATGTGTCACTGGGTGCATCCATTGTGTGATATTTTCCTCTATATGTGTCACTGGGCGCATCCATTGTGTGATATTTTCCTCTATATGTGTCACTGGGCGCATCCATTGTGTGATATTTTCCTCTATACGTGTCACTGGATGCATCCATTGTGTGATATTTTCTTCTATATGTGTCACTGGGTGCATCCATTGTGTGATATTTTCCTCTATATGCGTCACTGGGCGCATCCATTGTGTGATATTTTCCTCGATATGTGTCACTGGGCGCATCCATTGTGTGATATTTTGTGTTGTAAACTGCCCCCAGTATCTTTTCACCACTTGCTCCTCACTGTGTGGCTTTGGTCATAGAATGGAGTGAATGGGTCAATCACCGACTCACATCATTGTATTGTGTGGGATGTATTCAAAGGACATCACCAGGGGGTAGATTAGAAGTCTTTTAAGCTCCCTGTTTTATCTCATTCAGATGCCATCCCTTATTTTAGGTAGACTGGAGAACAATAGACCTCCTACCGCCATGGGTCAAGTCCTAAAAAAATAAGTGTGGGAACTCCCCACGATTCCTCTCCCCCAATTAGCAATTATAATCTGAAACGTAACAACAAACCCACACTCAAATCACATATATTTATGTAGATATATGTAGATTCTGGCAATAATACATGATAAATCAAATATCTATTGTGACTTAACAGGATATGATTGATCAGCTGAATTCAAGCTTCATAGTGGATCCAATGGGAACTGAGTTCCCCCTGTAAAAATAGTGCAGGAACTGCGTCCCCACGCATTCCCCCTGGACTTGATCCCTGCCTACTGCCTTAACTAAACATTCCACCCTGCGCCTCATTGACTGTTAAATACTGTAGATACTAAAACACATGAGTAAGTCAAACTTTGAGAAAAATCCACAAAATGGAAACAGGACACAAAAACCTAACTTTATTTTTCCTTTTTACGTGTAATTACTGCAAAGAAAAAAAACCAAAAGCATGTGTTTTTTTAATGTGTTTTATAAAGTATTTTATAAGGTGTTTTTTATTTGTAATGCAAAAGTAATCTGGTTGCTGTCACGGACCCACTACGCGTGCTGCTGCGCAAAGACGCCGGGTTAAGCCGCGCACTATCTATATATCCTAGACCCAGATAATCACGCGCGCTTATCTACCCGTCCCGGCCACACCGTCTCTCACAACAGGCCCGTAGAGCGCGATATACTGATCCCAGGATTGCAACGCAGTACAAGCCTTCTCCTGAAGCGCGTACTAACTACGTCTCTCACAATCCCGGAGCTCACTTTCTTATTCTATTAGTAACGCTGCCACCAGTCCTCACGGACACTACGCGCCTCGCAACAGGAGACGCAGGGCTTAGCAGCCGCACTATCCTAGAGACAGACAGTGACTACAGATCCCACAATTCCTTGCCGTTTCCTGATGACCGCAACACTCAATTTCTTATATATAACCGAGCTTAAAGCAAATAGCAATACTCCCAACCTCTTAGTTAGCGTGGATTTCATCAGCCAGAGTCAAAACTTAAATACTTTTTGTTTATTTATGATATAGAAAGAATCACAGTGCTTGGTTACATAAAAAATTATAACTAGAATAAATCAATTACTTACACACTACACAGAAAAAGAAAAAGAAAAAGGTTTAACCATAGAACGTTACTTACGAAGAACTATTCCTTACGCTAGCAGCCATGGCCTCCTGGAGTCTGGAGATGTAGCATGGACAGATCAGTCCTCTTTAGAAGGTACCCCAAGTGATCAGCCAAAGCACATGGCCAGTGTTCCGAATTTATACATTTCCTGATCTTTCCAGCCCCCACCCACCAATGGCCCAGTGTCCTGGTCTCCATTTCCTTGAGGGCCATTCTCGCTCGTGCTCAGTAAGCTTGTCAATTAATCTTTAATTGCCTAAAGGCGTCCCTCTTCCCTCCAGACCCCCCTTAGAGATCAAGGATGTGCTTCCTGTCTTTGAAGATTGTGTCCCCATCTCTTGGTGCCGAGCTGGCTGCCAAGGTGTGATTCTCTATGTTAGTGTACAACAGAAATTCCCTTTTAACAGCTACGTGTTATATCCTCCCCCCAGGGGAGAAAGCTAACCCTGTTAATTACAGTTCAGCTGTGAACACAGGGATACACTTACCAAATGTCCAGACACAAATATGAATATCACTCTATATGGAGGAGAGGAGATATGTATAAACCGGCAGATAGACACATATATACAGGCAGACCCTTATATAGATAGAAATACAGATCTAATCTGCCACAGTTGCTACTAATGCAGCTGTGTTACATGAAGTGATAGTGGCCCTTTAAATAAACCATTTCATTTTGTATCTTTTTGCACCAGGATCCAAGCAGCAAACTCCAAAACACACTGTGCAGAGCACTTGCTAATAAGACAAAAGTGTCATTTATCTTTGATTATTCTATGCAGTTGCCAGGGGAATGGTCTGTTGGCATTTAATCATGAAATTAATGGGATGGAAACACAATCTCACGCATTCTGCATTTCTTACACATTAGCTGTGCTACTAAAATGTCATAACCTCCTGCTTTATTTCAATGTTCCCCTTGCTCCTTTTTTTTATTTTTTTCGGTTGCGACGGAAGGATGAATAAAACTAGTAGGTGACTCATTTTGATGAATTGAAGCACCGCGACGCACGTTTAGATTATACCTATTTACTGCCCTTATTACGTTTTTTCTTTGTTATGCTAGCGCGATTCTTTCACATGAAAGCGCGGAGAGCAGCGGTTGAAACCGAGCAGGGACTCGTGATTGCTGCCGGCACACTACAGCAGAAGATGTCATGTGGAGCCACGCCGCAGCCGTGGAAATCTCTATAATTATATTAAAGTATATATACTTACTTTTTTTGCTTTATTCGCTGTTATAGTTTGATAAAAGGCTATTTAACTTTTTTTTTTCTTGTCCGGTTAACCAGCTAAGCATTGATGAAGTGGATGATGTAGAATCGGCCAACTCTATAGAGTAAACCTGATGGCGTCTATACTTAGGGATATCATCATCATCGGTATCATAATGTGGATCAATATGATCATCCTAGAAGAGGGTACGGGTACTCCGGATTTCTGTTTCAGGGCAATGTTTATTGGAGTAACATCTGACCAATAAGTCAACGTTTTGACTCTTGAAGAGTCTTTAACGAAAAGTTGTCTCATAGTAAGAAAAAGTGCAGAGACGGGCGACTAAATGAATAAGGGGAATGTAAGATTTAAGTTGTGAAGAAATGCTAACAAGCTTAAACCTGATTCGTTTAGAGAAACGGCGCCTTAGAGGGGATCTGATAACTTTATATGAATATATACAGGGCCTTAGAGGAGATCTGATAACTTTATATAAAAATATACGGGGCCTTAGAGGGGATCTGATAACATTATATACATATATACAGGGTCTTAGAGGGGATCTGATAACTTTATATGAATATATACAGGGCCTTAGAGGGGATCTGATAACTTTATATGAATATATACAGGGCCTTAGAGGGGATCTGATAACATTATATACATATATACAGGGTCTTAGAGGGGATCTGATAACTTTATATGAATATATACAGGGCCTTAGAGGGGATCTGATAACTTTATATGAATATATACAGGGCCTTAGAGGGGATCTGATAACATTATATACATATATACAGGGTCTTAGAGGGGGATCTGATAAATTTCTATAAATATATACGGGGCCTTAGAGGGGATCTGATAGCTTTATATAAATATATACAGGGTCTTAGAGGGGGATCTGATAATTTTATATAAATATATACGGGTCCTTAGAGGGATCTGATAACTTTATATAAATATATTGTCATGCCTAAGCCCTGGGAACCTGCTATGACCAGTCTGGCTTTCCATTCTCTGCCTGTCTGTATCACTCAAGGGTTAATTCCTGCCCTGATCTGGTGTGTGGTGTGCATAAAACCTGGACACACCCTTCTCTCAGGGCTCTCTCATTTTGTGTTCCCTGCCCTTTACTTGTGAGGTGTTGCGAGCCGCCTCTCCCTGAGTCTGTCTATTCCCTACATTCCTCTGTGCTGTTATTGCTATTCTAGTGTTCCTGATTTACCTGCCTGCGTTACATCTAGACCCTTTGCGAAGAGCTCCTGGTTCCAGGCCTGTGGATCTTGTCAGCAGTGGACACTGCATAGCCCACTATCCCTGGCATATCCAGACTACTCCTGTGGCTATCTGTGTTAAAGGTACCTTTTGTGAAGAGCTCCTGGATCCTACTTGTGGAGCATTACCTAGTCCACTATATCTGGTACAGCAGAAGAGACTACCTTTGTGCAGGACTTGTCTATTTGTTTTCAGTATTCTGCAAGTGTATATAAAACTGTTGCTGTGTGCTTACCTTGAGAATACACTTAACTACTTATACTGCTTCCTGTGTCTGCCTGATTTGCTCTCCCCCAGCGTCTGGGAAAATAAACATAAGGCCACGCCATGACTCCATCCTGGCGCGAGCCTGACATAATGAGAGAGCCAAAAACCAGGCCCGTGGGGGTAATACATGCACTGGAGGACATTGCTTATCAGCTGCTGCTTGTGGTAGAGGAGGTATGGAATCTAATGGACTCATTTCCCACCACACCTGACCCAGTCAGGCCTATACCAGTGAGCAGAGCATCTCAGCAATCTGTTGAGTTTAATCATTCTCCACCTATATGCAGAGCACAGGCACCTTATGTGGAGACTCAGAAGGAAAGGCGTAGAAGGCTGAACCAATGTTTCTACTGCGGGTCAGATCTGCACCGAATAGATGTCTGTCCCATCAGACCTGCTAAGCCTCCACTCGCTGCTCCTGTGCCACGCCAAGCTGCTGCTCCTGTGCCACGCCAAGCTGCTGCTCCTGTGCCTCGCCAAGCTGATGGTCCTGTGCCTCGCCAAGCTGATGGTCCTGTGCCTCGCCAAGCTGCTGGTCCTGTGCCACGACAAGCTGTTGCCAAATCCCGTCGGACTCCAGTCGCTGCTCCTGTGCCACGCAAGACTCCAGTCGCTGCTCCTGTGCCACGCAAGACTCCGGTCGCTGCCAAGTCTCGCCCAGTTAAGTCACGTCAGGCAGCTGCTAAGCCTCGCCAGGCTACCAACATGGGCAAGCCTCGTCGATCCTCTGTACCAAGGAGGTCTGTTTCCTGTGATGTCTCTTCGGAGGAGGAGGGTACAGAGGATGAATCCGATGCTGAGGACATGGAGGTCTTGACCCCAGACCCTTCTGGGTCCATAGACATCCTGCCTACTGAGCTCGTTGATGCAGAACCCATGGTTATGGAACCTGAACCCCAGGTACCTATGGAGGTGGGTGTGACCCACGTATCTCCTATCCAGACTGCCAAGCACCCTAGAGGTGGTCCAGGAGAGCAAGTCTCAGACCCCAACATTATACATGGCTGTGACGCTCTGCCTGATAGAACCGTTTCTTGCTCTCATAAGGATGTCAGGACTTTTTCTATAGCCTCTGATGGCTTCATTATTCCTGATTCAGATCTTGCTGCCTATGAGCAACGGTTGGCAGCCAAGGAGACAGGCCCATCGCCCATCATTGCGGGGGTCGTCACCTGTACACCTCTCACGCCCTTTCCACCTGTGGACAACCCTACTCCTGATGGTTGTGTTTGGGCATCTAATGGAACGTTGGTCCGTAAAGAGGACCTTGAAATCTTTGAGCAGGTCCTGCTTGCCCAAGGAGACATTTATGATGACACTGACTCGGACTCTGATGGGTGGTGATGACCTCCTAGCTGCTCCTGGTTCTAGCCTATGCCCTAGGTGCCCGGAGTGCACCTTGTAAGGAGGGAGGTACTGTCATGCCTAAGCCCTGGGAACCTGCTATGACCAGTCTGGCTTTCCATTCTCTGCCTGTCTGTATCACTCAAGGGTTAATTCCTGCCCTGATCTGGTGTGTGGTGTGCATAAAACCTGGACACACCCTTCTCTCAGGGCTCTCTCATTTTGTGTTCCCTGCCCTTTACTTGTGAGGTGTTGCGAGCCGCCTCTCCCTGAGTCTGTCTATTCCCTACATTCCTCTGTGCTGTTATTGCTATTCTAGTGTTCCTGATTTACCTGCCTGCGTTACATCTAGACCCTTTGCGAAGAGCTCCTGGTTCCAGGCCTGTGGATCTTGTCAGCAGTGGACACTGCATAGCCCACTATCCCTGGCATATCCAGACTACTCCTGTGGCTATCTGTGTTAAAGGTACCTTTTGTGAAGAGCTCCTGGATCCTACTTGTGGAGCATTACCTAGTCCACTATATCTGGTACAGCAGAAGAGACTACCTTTGTGCAGGACTTGTCTATTTGTTTTCAGTATTCTGCAAGTGTATATAAAACTGTTGCTGTGTGCTTACCTTGAGAATACACTTAATTACTTATACTGCTTCCTGTGTCTGCCTGATTTGCTCTCCCCCAGCGTCTGGGAAAATAAACATAAGGCCACGCCATGACTCCATCCTGGCGCGAGCCTGACATATATATGCGGGCCATTATAAACCATTGTCTGGAAAACTATTCATTAACAGGACTATACACTGGACACGAGGTCACCCATTTAGACTGGACGAAAGGAAATTCAACCTAAAGCATAGGAAGGGTTATTTTACAGTGAGAACAATAAAGCTGTGGAATTCCCTGCCTGTTGAGGTGGTCGGGTCAGAGTCTGCAAAAACAGAATATTAAGGGTTATAATATATAATATGGGGGTAAAAGCTGCTTGATCCAAGGAGAAATCTAGTGCCATTCTGGGGTCTAGAAGGATTTTTTGTCCCAGTATGTTGCATATTCGGGGAGCGCTTCAGACTGGGTTTTTTGCCTTCTTTTGGATTAACAGTAGTAGGTAATGTGAAATGGGCTGAACTCGATGGACGCACATTTTTTCAGCCTATGTAACTATGGTACTCCAATAAACATTGCACTGAATCAGAAGCTCAGAGTGCCCATACCTTATTCTTGGATGATCGCTTGGGAATTGGCTGGTCCTCATGTGTTGGCACCCTACAAAACAATATTTCGGGATTTGTTGCTGCTTATTACATGCTATATATACCTTTGAGAAATGTGAGAAACTGGAATATTACAAAGGGTTACAATGTCTTTCATCAAGTGGAATCCTGCCTTTTATCTCCTGTTCCACACCCTCCACATGGCTCAGAATACATGGTAAAATATGGTAATGGTGGGGTCTTCCCATAGTGGTGCACATGTTGAAACTTGCCTGGTGATAACAAACCATAGAGTAGCCTACTAAGCTTTCGTTCTTCGTTGATTTCATTTTTTAAGCTTATTTTCGCTCTGTTAGAGTCTCTTTCTAAGTTGTAGAGGCAACCATTTATATGAATAAATATCTCAATTTGCTGAGAGGACTACCTGTAGCATATAATAAGCACCGTTAGCAATTGCCTTATGGGTGCAAGTGAAGCTAGGTGTTTGTCGAATATCCAGCATTCCACTAGATTGGTAGATCTCAAACTCCAGATATTGGCCTAGAATTCTCAGAATTTTCGGAATGCAATAGATTTTCCGGAGAATCATGATAGTTGTAGTTCAGAAACTACAGGTGTAGGGGCAGAGTTTGAGATCGCAGAACTAGATAAACACCAGCCATATTTTGATTGGTGGTGGACGTTTTTAAGCTTGAAAAAAAAAACAGGTCTAGACTGGCCATTGCCTGGTACACCACAGTGAAGATGGTTACCTGGAGCAAACAAGCTATACAGAGCAGTGCCTACTGCAGTGCTGACCCAAAGGGGCGCTAGGTCACTCCATGGGTCGATAAGAAGATTAATGTACATTCATGACTTGTCCAGCCTCCTGGTGAGACACCTGTTGGTGTCTGTTTGTGTGTGCTTGAATCACTGAAGGTGCAGCCCACATGCACATCAATCCAAGTCCGAGCTTGGGTTTCATCCACCCTGCTGGATCATATAGCCTTGCCTAGACTGAAACTCATAATCTGACCTGTGGTATCAGAGAACCTTCTGGAGGAAGGAAGTGTTTTCTGGGAATAGTCAAATCCGATATATTCTGTAGAGGGACTCGTCATGGAGTTTTATTTATTGAATTCCATAATGGGTGGTTTCTGTCTTATCTACACATATCATTATTTTCCTTTGTTTTTGCACAAGTTAGGTGAAATTCATTCTCAGTCTCCTGAGTGGTGACTACTCTTAGGTCAATGTTTGTGGCCATATGATTGAGGGTTTCCTGCCCTTTGGTGTCAGATGGTTTGTAAAATAAGAACGTGTAATTGGACGTACGGTCCCAAAGGCCTCACACTTCAATCACTATAGATGAAATTGGCT
The DNA here is from genome assembly GCA_009667805.1 of Leptobrachium leishanense. NCBI lineage: Eukaryota > Metazoa > Chordata > Amphibia > Anura > Megophryidae > Leptobrachium > Leptobrachium leishanense. The sequence goes on along the minus strand of CM019067.1, from coordinate 321,721,996 downwards.
GTAGAGAGAGAGAGATTGTATTTTTTTCTCATTATCAACAAAGACAAAAATTTAGAACAGGGACGGCAACCTTGGCCCTCCAGATGTTTTGGAACTATATCTCCCACGATGCTCTGCCATTCATTAGGTTAATTGAGCATCATGGGAGATATATTTCCAAAACACCTCAAGGGCCAAGGTTGCCAACCCAGATTTAGAAGATAGATCTGTGTGTTCTTCAAAATTCTGGTTCACAATGTTGTTTAGATTGGTGGGACATTAATAGAAATAAAAAATATCTCAAATATGTTAGTAAATACAGCTTGCAGAGCTCAAGCACTTTTCTTGACATTGAGGTGTGCAATTTCGTCTATCATTATCAATGAATGAAAAAGCAATGAGACACCACGACTTTGTTAACATCCACTCATCAGCCATTCATCAGTTTACTCAAAGGTAAACAGTACGTTCGAGAAGTAAGTCATCTCGAGAGAGACAGGTTGTCAGCGGAATGAGCTGCTAATAATATGAGAAATAATCTGAATTTAATTCAGCAGCTAAATCAAACTTTTTATGCAAATAGCAAAAAAAAGAATTAACCGATATGGCTGCCATCCAAGTTAGTGGTTGATGTTTTTCCCTCCTTGGGCTTAATGTGGAATTTGCAAATCTCTGCTTGATACAGCAGAATACATATCAGGTTAAGAAATATAACAACCAAAAATAACAAATCTGGCCCATTACTCATAAGTGAATTAGAAGCTCTGATTACTATATTCAATTATAGACGGTCCAGTAAGTACTGTAGAACATTTCCATCTCCGATTTTAGCTGGGGCTATACAGGAGCATTAAGTGCTTCCGTTTTGACCCACTTCCCAGCATCCGTTGTAGGGTTTTGTGGATCGACTAGAGGACCGCCTGATGTAACGCGCGTACTTCTATTGCACGTTAAAGTAGACTTGGATTTTCCCTCCCTGCCGAGTCACTACGACAGTCGGCAGACGGATCTACAAAACACGAGTGCTTTGTACAGCTGCGTGCACAAATGTACACACAACGAGGTGGCCACATGGGCGTCCATGCGGAAAGAAGTCCATTCCCACGGACATTCTTTCTACGCCCGTCTGGCCCCAGCCTTCTGGCCCGGGAAGTCCATGTACTTGCATGAAGGCTAGAAATGTGCATTCATTTCAGTAAAATTCGGAATTTGGAACGAAATTTGATAATTCATATTCGGAAGTACTTCTGAATAACTAATCAATATGATATAAATTCGAAACGAAATGGTATATAATGAATTTATTTCGTTTTACACTGTGTCATCATCATAAAAGAAAAATTTGAATAACTGATATCAACTATTGAATTTGAAATGAACTATCAAATTGACATCAACTATGGAATTGATCTTAACTTACAATACAAGTAATAGTCAGCAAAGGACTTTATCAAACAAATTCATTTTGTTTCGCTGTTTAATTTGACTCAAATACTAAATCTGTGACACAGATTAAAATTTAAACCTAGCTTTTCTTTTAACAGCAAAATTTGATTAATTGGGGTTTTATTTAGTGATCCAAAATTCAAATTGATATCAACAATTGAATTGATATATGAATTTCGAATCGATTCGAAATTTCAAATCGAACCGAAACGAAACAAAACGAAATACGAAACAAAATTAGTTACGAAATTCCGAAAAGAAATGATTTAAAAACGTAACGAAACGAAATTAAACGAAACAAATTTTTCAGCCATGCACATTCCTAATGATGGCTGTGTCTGTTTGGGCAAATAGAAACTCCCTTTTCTATAGATTATGTGAGTTTGCACAAATTTCATGACCTATAGTCTGCTGTTGCACTGATTGACAAATCATTGGACAATATCACTGATGTGGGATAATCCTACAATGGTCCTCTTTGAGATTCACCCACCGATGCAGAATTTGGTGGCACTTGGTGCTGGAGCAGGGAAAGTACCAAACGTGATATCTCATCAAAAGTTGAGATATCGCGTGAGGGATGTTGTGAACAAAGTGCAACTGGTAAGTACAGGTGAACGCTAATATACGACCATTAAAAAAAGTTCTTGAGTCTATCTGTCTGTATCTATTTCTCCATCATTACTCATATATATTTATTGTAATTGTGGGGTAGTGTTAATTGTGAAAATACTAGTGAGCTAGTGCACTTTCTTGATCCTCAGATGGCCCCATCATATGATATTCTTGCCCATTATGTCTTTCATATATTAGTTGTCATTAATAATATTATTTGGTGGTTAATGAGGACATAAATGAGCAATTTCAGTCACTTTTTTGGAAATAAATAGTATGGGCCCTATTACATTCTTCGCGCAAACATTAACGCGTGCGTAAAAACGCATTAACGCGTGGGGGAAAACCCTTCGCACAGAACGTCGTATTACAATGTCCGTGCAAAAAATGTGCGTTAACGTCTAACGCGGGTGGACCTGCGGGAACCCTTTGCGAGCGTAATGTACTGCGCGCGTCCTATACTTAATTTGTGAGCGCAAATGCATTTGTGCGCTGGTGCACACAAGGTATCACAAGGTATCACAATCTTAGCGCAAAATTTAATGCATAGTTTTAACGTCTTTGAAAAGCTGGTGGTAACTGCAAAGCTGAACGTCCTGCCCGAAACCAAATACACCAGCCCGAAAAATAAAAATACAGCAATGTATAGTTACACATTCTACAGATACCCAAACAATAACATTGAGAGGTTGTGCGTGTTTTTATTATTGCTGCAGCTTATATATTCAGGTTGATTTTGACAGGTGCAAAAACTGAACGGGAGACAATTGTGGTTCTTAATTCAGATTGGCTGAATCGCGTGAAAAAACAGTTCTGGGCGCAGCGTTAATGCGCGTGTGTTTTTGCGCATCTTTTTTATGCGCGGTATTTTTTGACGGATGAAAAAATGCGCCCTAATTGTAATACCAGTGTTAATTTACGGGCGTTAACGTTTAAGGCTGCGCGCAAATAAAATAGCGCTGAACGAGTGTTTTTGCACAAAGAATGTAATAGAGCCCAATATATCTATTTACTCAAGACGGTTTTATTTGAAGGTTAGTCTGTTGTGTCAACATAAACTCTGCACTTTGAATGAACCACTGTGGGTTCTTCTACTAACAACAATCGACCCATTAATAAAAGAAGCATCCAAAACTGCTCCAGTAAAGAAGTTCGTTCAAATTAATTGGGTAGACATGGTGAACAAAGCTTTGCTTCCATAGTAGAATTCATCTGGATCAAGCTTGATAAAGATTACTGAGCGTGAGCGGTCTAGCCATTGTTCATGGCTACTCAATTAATTTGAACTCAATGAATGGCTATTGGTTCTGCTAGTAACAGCTATTGATCCACTAATAAAAGAACCATCTGCAACTCCTCCACTAAAAAAGTCCTTTCGCCATAATTGGGTAGACATGGTGAAGAATGCTTCACCTCCATAGTATAATCCATCTGGATCAAACGTGAGAGACATTACTGTGTGGTCAAACCATTTTTCATCATGGCTACCCAATTAATTTGACCTCATATATTTACTAGTGGATACTTAACCTCTGTTTTATTTCTTGTGTAAGTTGAGAATGATTAAGGTCCCTGAAGACATAGTATGTATTTAGACAGGAGGTTTAGTCAGGAGCTGGCATGAAGGAATAACTCTTTGCCCTTGAAGTCAAAGATCTTAATCATTCTTCTTCAGGATGTCTGGTGGCATGGCTCCAGGTTGACAAATACCCTTGGTAGTTGCATGTACATACAATATATACCCTTTGTTATACATGTAGTTGCCCTTCTGCTCCGTGCTCCCTGGCTGGTGTGCTGGGCAAGTGGCCATCTTGGGGCCTTGCACTGTGTTGTGATCTCCCTCCGGCACCTTGTGGAATCCCCCCTCGTGGAGTGGCAGGCTGCGGAGATGGAGGGCCCCTGTCTCCTGCCCTGTGCGGCTGTCTGCCTGGGCAGTGGGGCCAAACGTGGAGTGCGGGGATCGGCAGATGCATGGTCTGCCTCCGCCCTCCGTAGCTGACTTGAAGGCAGTGGTGTCGGGTCTCAATGCCTTCATGACTACGATGCTGGAGGAAGAGGATCTCCCGCTGACCAGAGGAGACCTGCGAAGGCTGGCTGCTGCGAATCGGGCCTCCCGAGGTGGGGTAGTTCCAATTGCTGGCCCTTCTGTGGATGCTCCATATGGCCGTGGCGAGTCTGGTTGTGTATCCCTAGAGAAGACTGGATTGCAGCGTAGAGGCCTTGGTGCCGGCCCCGGACTGTCGCCGGTCTCTCCACTATGGGAGATGCTGATGGAGCCAAGCGAGGGGCACCTAACTGATGGTAGGGATCTGCCTGTCTGAGTGGAGACTGTCTGGGCTGTGGAGCCCCTTGCTAGCAGCGGCCGGAGTCCGGAGTTGGCGGTCTGCTCTCCTATGAGACCCTAGTTGGGGGTGCTGCTTCAGTTCCCCCCGTTGATTCCGGCTACGGAGTTCGGTACTGCCTTGCTAGGAAGAGGACGGAGAGTGCGACGCTGCCGGTGCCTTTCTTTTTTCTGATACTCCTCACCTTGTGTACCTGCTGAGGGGAGAGGAGTGTCCCGGCCTATTTTGCAGTGCGTTGCCGGTTACGACTATGATGCTTTTTTTTTGATGTTGGATGAATTGACCCCCCACACTTTTTATTTAGCTTTTTTTATTACTTTTTCTTTCTTTTTCGTATGCCCTTTGTAATTGAGCCCGTATTGCTGATTGATATCTGCCCCCTTTAGTGTTTAACCCCCCCCCACCATTGACTGCTGAGACATACCGCTCCGGAGATTATTCTTGAGACTTGCTGGGATTCCGGGGTCCTTTCCCTCCCCTTTTTAAAAAAAAAATTATATTAAGTGTGGGGTCATGGGTAGACCCGGGTGCGCCGATCGAATGACTACCATGGCTCTGACCATCTCCTTCAGCCCTGGGTCTCCCGGCCACTTGACCTCATTCATGGCATCCATGGTTTCCCATTCGGCCCCAGGGTGAGCTGGAAATGTCACCTAACCGAGGGTGGATCCCTGCTCTCTTTTTCTATCCCCTTTTCTTGAGGTTATTCCTTTTTTTTTCTCCCTGGAATCCCTTGCTTTGTTTATTGAGACTCTCTCCACTTTTGATTTGTGTGTGTGTTTTTATGTTTTGTTTGTTTTTTTCTTGCGGACTGTTCCGGTGCCTTTTTGGGCCTTGAACCCTCACTGATAGTTTTCTTGACATATGTCTGTTGTCCACTGTGCCTCTGTTTTATTTTCTGATGTGCCCTGCGCAGCCACCTTCCTATCTGCTGTATTGCTGACAGTTTTCCAAAATAAAAATTGTTAAAAATAAAAAATAAATAAATAGCCAGACCAGAAAAATTTATCTCACTTTCCAAATCGACTATTTAGTCTAGATTGTTCTCTTCTGCCATTTCTCCTGATTTTCACCTTTCTTTGAATAGACCTTTATGTGTTTCAAAACATCATCTCCCTTTATTCTCATACAGCCTTAGATTACTCATCCAGTCATGGGAGGTATGGTTCTTCACATGTAGGGTCCAAAGGTTGGCCATGACTGCTCTCGCAAATAGAGCATGTGGCGCTCAACCTTGGCCCTCCAGATGTTTCAGAACTACATCTACCATGATACTCAGTCACTGAGTAGGTCGAAAGAGCCTAGTGGAAAATGCAGGTCCAAAACTTCTGGATGGCCAATATAGAGCACACCGGTGTAAGCTGCTTGAACAAGTGATGAGACGTAAAAGCTTGGATGCATTTATTTTGTTTTTGTTACTTGTCCTGCTTCTCTAATGGCCTTCTCCAAGACCACAAAACCACTAGCAACAATGTATACATTTCTAGAGCTGCAAGCAGGTTTACATCATTTTCCCACAAGCTCTGATGGACCTGTCAGGAAGATTAAGACACTTCTTGATCCATCTTTGTTTATGTGACAAACCAAGATCACATATCTTGTCTCTACTAGCTCGGTTAAGAGGATGTTTCTGAAGGTCAAAACTGATGTCATAAAACACTAGGGAGTACTTATTAGCGCTGAAATAGACCATAACCATAAGAAAATGAATGTTAATTGGTATTATATATATTTTGCTGCGGTTTAATATTCACCTGGTGGAGTATTACAAAGGATTGGCAAATTGTGGGGTCGAAACATTGATGAATTTGTTAAATACAAATTCATTCCAGTAGCTACGTAGGCTTAAAATGTGCATTTCTCCACCATTTACCCCTTAGTAATTAGCCTAGTATTCTCTGACTTTCACAAATTAACGCCTACGTGTAGGCCGCCAGTGTCATTCTGTGCCCTCTGTTCCACATGTTGACATGTTGACGCTGTGCTTTTCGGGTCCTCTGCTACGGATGCTTAGAACAATAATGAGGCTACTCTCTGCCCCGTCGACCTGATTTATTCCCTTTCTTTTATGCTTCATTTTAGAGCTCCCTATGTCCATTACGCCGGTGTTATTGCAGAACATTTTGATGCATAAAATTGACGCTGTCCAATTCAATAAGAGTTAAGACTATTTCACGTCTTTACCCGAAGTGCATCATTTATTTGTCACGGCTACTGGGGTGCAAAGCTTTCCTGTTGATCAGGTTCCAGCAGATGACCATCAATTTGGCAGTTCCAGCAAGAAATTCAGTTCGCCTCGAACTGCTAGTGATTCTGACGCTGGCAGCTCGCAGGCTGACTCATTTATTTTGACACCTGTTCTGCGTCATTCTCAGATCGCCGACGCAGAGGCGTCATTCTGATCACACATGTTTTGGCACACCCGAACGACGCCGCCCGAACAGAAGGGGGTGAACACTATTTAAGGAAGACTCTGTCTGTCTCACATTGTCCTATAGTGGTTCTACTTGACCAGTTAGCGCACCCTGTATTTAATAACTGATTTTCTGTGTTTCACCGTGGCTATGTTCAGTCGATTGTGTGATACTCTGTTTCCCTTTGACCTTGGCTATGTTTACTTGATTGTATGATACTCTGTTTCGCTTTGACCTTGGTTATGTTTACTCGATTGTGAGATACTCTGATTCCCCTATACCTTTGCTATGTGTTCTAGCCAGTACTTTTGTTACTTTACTTGTTTGTTCAAATTTGCCATATTTTGGCATTATTGTGCCACTTTGGTTTCTCTCTTCATTTTTATCCAAAATCATGAAATACGGCATGGCATGATTATGGCCTTAAGTACTGAAATGTTACCTTGACTTTATCTATAATCCAATAAAGATCCATGTACACTACACATAGCATGCCTTTTATTTTCCTGGAATTTGCATCTGGGGTATAGAGGTACCCTGTGGGATATCACCGGTGCGTGGTTGGTGTTGAAGGAAGGGACTCTCGTAGCGCAACCCTAATCACTTGTTCATTATATCCAGGAAAGCTAAGGACCGGAGGTTAGGATTAGTTGTTTGTATCCATTCACTGCTCGTTAGGCCTCACCTCTGTTGCCATTAGGGATGTGCATGGCTGAAAAATTTGTTATGTTTAGTTTCGTTTTGTTTTTAAATCATTTCGTTTTCAGAATGTAGTAACTAATTTTGTTTCGTATTTCGTTTTGGATTGATTTGAATTTTCGAATCGATTTGAATTTCACATATATCAATTCGATAGTTGATATCAATTTGAATTTTGGATCACTAGATAAAACCCCAATTAATCAAATTTGGCTGTTGAAAGAAAAGCTAGGGTTAAATTTTAATCTGTGTCACAGATTTAGTATTTGAGTCAAATTAAACAGTGAAACAAAATGAATTTGTTTGATAAAGTCCTTTGCCGACTATTACTTGTATTGTAAGTTAAGATCAATTCCATAGTTGATATCAATTTGATAGTTCATTTCAAATTCGATAGTTGATATCAGTTATTAAAATTTTTCTTTTATGATGATGACACAGTGTTAAACAAAATAAATTCGCTATATACCGTTTCGTTTCAAATTCGTTTCGCATCGATTCGTTAAAAGAGCTAAACTGGCCATCGCTGGAATCTAGATGCACCCTTCACCTTTCCAGCCTGGTGTTTAAGAGCTTTTCTGGGAAGCTGCCACCCTACCTGAATAAACTGCTTCCCCCAGCAGCTCCCTCATCCTATAACCTCCGATCCAGAACCTGCACCTTACTTGCAATACCACAATACAAAAAGACAGTGGCTCGATCCTCATTTTCCTATAGAGCACCGCAATTATGGAATAACCTCCCAGATGCCGTCAAATCTTCCCCCAGTCTTAAGTCACTCAAGAGCTCCTTACGAACATACCTCAATACAGAATGCACCTGTATACATGTAACATAGTGACTATATACAGTATGCATCTGTAAACATGTAACATAGTGACTATATACAGTATGCACCTGTAAACATGTAACCTAGTGACAATATTTCCTACAGATTTATTTTCTGTTAATCTGTATATTTGTGTTGTTAATATCTTACATTCTATTACTTTGTATTTCGGTAACTGTAACACTTCAATGTTCTTGAACCCAGGACATACTTGAAAACGAGAGAAATCTCAATGTATCCTTCCTGGTAAAATCCTTTATAAATAAATAATAAATAAATAAATTCAGAAGTACTTCCGAATACGAATAATCAAATTTTGGCCCAAATTCCAAATTTTTCCGAAACGAATGCACATCTCTAGTTGCCATCATTGCGAAGCTCGGCCGTACTAAGGACAGGTACTACACTTGTTGCGACCTACCAAAACCATTCCGTTAGCGTTCATATGTCTTTCTGTGTACTGTGTACCGAACTGGATATTCTCTTGACTTTACTGATCTCGCCAATCCTTACTCCAGGCCTGTTTACCCGTATTTTGTGTATTTCTCTTGTCCCGATATTTGGCTTGAGTATTTTGTTGTGCTTTCCTCTATTGTCCCTGATCCAGGCATGTTTAACATTAGTTGCATTACCCTGCCATTCAAAAGACTGGGTTAGGGTTTCACTTTTCTGTCTGGTACTCTTTGACCTGGGGTCAATAGAAAACACAACACGACATTCTAGCACTTATTGTTAGATTTGTTAATACGATTGATACGACAGCTTTCCATAACATTTGGAAGAGATGGCTTCTCTCTCATCCCGTCCTCCACGTTTTGGACTTCCTGCCCAAAAAATACCAGCTATTCTCATCACGCCATTCATTTTAAGACAGTTTGTGTATCATCGCAATAAAAGGATTTGTAAATGGAAATTATCTTAATTTTCCCCTTAAGCCTAAGCTACTCATTTTTCACTTTTTTTTTACTAGAATTCATTGGCAGGAACATTCCAGTGCGATAATTCTGCTGACGGGGGTTTTGTTTGTTTATTTTGGCAGAAATCACCGACGGAAAATTTTAAACAAACAGAATGTATGTATAATTGAATCGAGTGGAGTATCTCAGCAGTGCCTTCCCTGCCAATTTCGCAGGAAATGCACAAAAAACACTAGAAAGTAACGACGCATTCCCAAACAAGGATTCTACAATCACAACCAGTTTTGATCAATTGCGGCAACGATCTCGGCCTCGGCGTAATTAAACTCTTGTTGCCTCCTGCACTTGTAAATCATTTTGGTCCTTTGTCCCCTCCCCCGTCATCTGGACAGCGAGATGAGACTTCTATAATACCGAGTCCTATATATTGGATAAATTATTAGATCAAAAATAAATTACTTTTTTTTTAATTTCATCAGGAAATGCTGCGTGGGTTCATTTTATTTTCACCTTTATTACGATTCAGTAATTATCTGCCAAATTGGATCTGTCATGGCTTTTTGAAGGCCGGCGGTGTTATTTCTTCACATTACTCACAGGTGCCGGGTTCAATCATTAATGTAACTCGGGATCCTTAATATGAAATGAGTCTCATCTCCAAAAACGTAGGATTTACTTACTCTGTTCCTGTCATTTTTAAACCTGTGGCTATTTTAGTACTTTGACCAGCAAGGAGCGGATGTCAGCTTTACAATGTCATAACTTAGTTCCTCTGCACTTTTCACTTTGGGCATTTTATGTCCTCGTACCTTTAAAAACATTTGCTGCACGCCTGGTCTAGCTCTGCCAAGCCCAAAAACATCAATTTCTTGGGATTCCATCAGATAGCAATCAGGCAGGTTCATTCTTTCGTATTGGTTGTGCTGGGATTTGTATCAAGTAGGCCATAAATTATGGCCCGCTAGACAGATCGTTGGCTCACTACAAGTCTCAGCTGTTAGGGGGAAAGAACATCCGTGAGACCTGCTTCTGTTCGGACGCCCGTGTGGCCACCTCGCTGTGCGCACATCTCTCTACAAAGCACAAGCCTCCTATGGCTATTATATGTGTATTACACACACACTTCCAGGCCAAAGAAAATAAAGTCGCACCCAGTAATATGTGGTTGTGTCGTCCTTTGCTGTGATTGCGGCACGCATTCACCGCGGCATCGTGTCGATAAGCTCATGCAATGTCACAGCATTTATTCGCGTCCAGAGTGGCATTAATTTGTGGCCAAGATCTTGTGTTGATGATGGGAGAGTCGCAGCGCTGCATAAAGTCTTCTCCAGCACATTATCCCAAAGATTAACCTCAATGGGGTTAAGGTCTGGACTGTGTGGTGGCCAATCCATGTGTGAAAATGACGTCTCATGCTCCCTCAACCACTCTTGCACAATTTGAGCCCAATGAATCCTGGCATTGCCATCTCGGAACATGCCCGCTGTGCCATCAGGGGAGATAAGACCATTGATGGAAAAACCTGCTCATTCAGTATATTCAGGGAGTCATATGACCTCATTTTTTTGGGTTCATAGCGTCACTGAACCTAGACCTGACCAACTGAAGCCACCGTAGAACATAACAGGCTTGTATTACGACGTTCGCGCATACGATGCGCGTTAACGTCTAACTCGAGTGAGCCTGCACGAGCGCAAGTTCGTGCGCGCATTCCATACTTAACATTATGAGAGCAAATGCATTTGTGCGTTGGAATGTGGATGGTATTACAATCGATGCGCAAATTTTTGCGAACGATGTTTGCGCGCATAATTTTAACGTCTTTGAAAAGCTGGTGGTAACGGCAAATCTGAACGTTCTGGCCGAAACCAAATACACCAGCACGAAAAAAAAAGACAGCACAGTATAGTTACACATTCTACACATACCCAAACAATAAAATGGAGAGGTTGTGCGTGTTTTTATTATTGTTGCAGCTTATATACTCAGATTGGTTTTGGCAGGAGACAATTGTGGTTCTTAGATTGGCTGAATCGCGTGAAAAAACAGTCTGCCCACCGATTTCTGCATGCAGCGTTAATGCGCGCGCCTTTTTTCACGTCTTTTTTACGCGCGTTATTTTTTGATGGATGAAAAAATGCACTCGGATCATAATACCAGCGTTAGTTTACGCGCGTTAACGTTTAACACTCTGCGCAAAAACAATTGCGCTGCGCATACTATTTTGCACGGAGAATGTAATAGAGCCCATACTGTATATATGTGTGTGGGGGAAAATTGTAGTCTCTTTTAAACACAACAGTAACACAGCATTTTATTTACATATTTTTTAATTTATTTACTTAATTTCCAGCAGTGGCATAAAGTATACAGCCTTTCAGGGAACAGTATACAGCCTTTCAGGGAACACAAAAGGTTTTCAATAACACTGTCTAAAATTGCAGAACGTCTTTATCTTTGTTCCTTTTTTTTATAATTATTGTTATTATGTCAGCATCGAGACATGCAATACCACTCAAAAGACAGACCAAAAAAGATGCTGCTGTCCCCATGGGTTTTATTCACCAAGAAAACAAATGCTTTTTTGTGGCATGATGAGATTAAAAAGAATTTATTTGCTCCATGGAAACCTACGCTTTGCCGTAAGGACCTAACGCTCGCACGGGGGCTGGCATGACAAATAACCTCATTTTCCTATTAGAATAGAAATGTAATGTGGCGTCTGGAGTAATAATTCGGAAATTTGGAAGAAGGTTACCACAGCACACTTTTGAGTTTAACTTTATTTAATATTATTTTTTAGTTCTGTCTTTTCTTTGTGGAACAGACCCATTTATTGTACAAACACATAGCGCACAACACACAACTATTGGACCATGAAAATGGCCGTCAATGAAAGGACCCTATATTCATTTGCCTATTTGTTTTAACTTGACCCCAACAATTTTCAATGCAAACCTGGATCATGCTTGAATTACAGCACAACATTGTGATGATGATGTATTATTGGTAGTTGTGGACCTTGAGACAAACCATAGCTCCAGTTTTGCCCCATCAAATATGTCATGGATCCCTTAGCCCGAACTAATCTGAGTCTATTGTCTAAACCTGAATGACACTGTTTTGCCAAAAGAGTTGATGATGGCCTACCAGATATATGGATAGCAGTGATATCAAGTGTACCGGCTGGGTGGAGTAGAGGTAATGTCACCACTCTGCATGGAGAGAGCCTGTGGAGTCATGGGTTCGATCCCAGCGAGCAACCTCTCCAGTAAGTGTCCTTGGCAAGACACCAAACAGTACATGCTCGCCACCCAGGACATACTTGAAAACGAGAGAAATCTCAATGTATCCTTCCTGGTAAAATCCTTTCACAAAAAAAAATTGACACTCTTTGGATGCCTCATGGAGTATGGTGGAACTATCATCGGCCACCATGATGTTTTGACTGGAACACTAGATTTTTCTCTTCACAGTCCATGTGATCCTTGATTGAAGTTACAAAGGTCACAGTTCTACAACAGATTATTGCTAGTTCTACAGAAGAACAGTGTCTCCTCCAATCTGCGTCGTATCTGTACCGCAAACTTGGCCCACTTACAGAGTTTAGCATTTACTACACATTGCTCGATGACTGTTCTTGTAAGAAATCATTCCAACAATCAGCAATACGTCCTTATGGCCAAGAACAGTACGATACTCTTCCTTGACGTACCTTACAGGACCTAAATGGCTGTAAAGGACTAGTCCTGTTCTATGTAAGCTGGGATTCAGCTTTAACCTTCTCTGAGACCAGTAGTTTGTAGTCATTTCATAAGTCTGCCCCTGCCCTGACCTTGTTCCTATCTTCAAATCCCATTGTTAACTCAACAAATCCACTCCTTACCTTTTTCCACTGACACACTTAATAAATAATGATTACACCCCTGTTGACAAACATTACAGCTCTCCAGTATCCTTACATTGGTATATATTATGCATTAAATGATAACATATGTTATTATCAGTCCATTGACCTTAGGCTTCGTCCAGAATAACTCTACACCTTACTTAATAGACTCCACATTGGCTTCAAGTATGTTCCAGTACACAACAACCTCCCACAACACAGGCTAACATATTCCCACTCTGAACGTAGGCTACATCTTAAATCAAACACTATATGGAGCTCTGCATTTTTATTTCTGACCCTAGGCTGCTTTCTCCATCAAACCCAGAGACACTTTGTAGTGTCAATCGTGACCTTGGGCTTTATGCTATCAAACGAGTCCAGCATTTTGACACATATAAAAATAAGAAATGCTCCTTCGGCTAAAGTACTTCACTTAGTGATGGGAAAACCAATATGGAACCTAGATTTCAACTGACTAATATTCTACGGCATTTTGCATAATCCTTATGATAATATAAATGCAATAAAGGACATCATAAAACTAACCTATTTACTATAAAATTGTCTAATGATTAAAAGGAACAATTTGTTGCCCTTAAATAATTGGGTAGATGCTGACAGCCTCTGCCCAATTATTATTTTATTTTTCTTCCCTCATTTTAGTTTTTCTTTTACTCCTCTTAAAGCCTGAGACACACTGAGCGCGTAGCGACGCACAGCGTAGTGAAGCAAAGAGAAGCAAACATTTTGCAGCCTTGACTTCACTCCGCTCCGCCTCGCAGCCAGTCTACACTGCATTACGTTTGCTTCTCTCCAAACTGGACAGAAATCCACTAACTAAATTAAAATGTACACGCCAAAACCTTTTATTTTCACAAGGTGTATGTCATATAGGAAAAAAAGTTTCTATTGATTAAAATACATTGAAATTACTGACAATTTAATAGGAATAGTAATAAAAATTAAATTAAAAAATCGGGGGAAAAAAAGGTAACCCTAATTATATAGCAACCCCATGATAGAGATATATATTTTACACAGACCAGACATATATATAATATACACAGACCTCAGACCAGACACCCACACACAGACCTATTCCCTTTTCTGCACTTACTCTCCATTGTTCATTGATTCTCCCCATTATTGCATGTTTTTGTGTAGTTTTTTTATTTTGAGGTCTCTGTTCTGCATCAGAAAACATTTCCTTTCATAGAGCTTTAATGTTTGAAAATAATTTTGTTTAATTAAGTTTTTTTAGTGTCAACGGTGAGGCATTCCCAGTTTACCACTTAAACTGTACTGTATGGGTACTGCTTTAGTCCTTTGAGTAAATGGAGACACCAGGGTACCGTGCAGCCAGACCGGACAGCTCTGCACACTGAGTGCGGACCGGCGGTGGTGGGAGGCGCATGCGCCGTGTGCTGCAGATCCTGCCCCTCCTCTCAACGCACCGCTAAGGGGAAAGTTGGATTTTTCCAACTCCCGTCGCTCAGTGCCGCATGGTGCTGTGGCCTGAGCGAGGGAGATGGAAGAATCTGGACACACTGAGCGCGTCTCGCCACACGGCGCCGCCGCAACGCGCTCAGGGTATCTCAGGCTTTAGTCCATCGCTGCGCTCTGTTCCTCCTCTTTGGCTCAGGGACTCCCAAGCCTGGAAGTCCCCGAAGCTTTTCTGTGCAAATCATGCTCTTACGCAACTTGCGTAGTGTAGGAACTGCAAATTGTGGAGCGCAACGGAACATGCACACTTTATGCTCGCAAGTTCCATAGTGCCTGCAAAGAACGATGGATCGGATCTGCAGGTCCGATCCAGTGGCTGCCTCTACAGTGAGTGGTCTCAGAAAGGGTTACGTCGGCATGCTCTCTGCGTGCCTACGTCACCAGTGACCGATCTCGTGACCGGCAGTCGGGAAATTAAAGGCCCTAGCTGCTGGTGACACTGAGTGGTGACACTTCACCCAGCGTTTTAACCAGATTGGAGGAGCTAGGAGGGGGTGGGTGAAAAGGGGGACACTCCTCACATCTTCGCCACTTTATAACTGTGGTCACGATGAGTAGTGTCCCTTTAATTTTAAGGCTGTACACTGCATTGGGATGTATAAAGCGGAACATCACACAGACACATTAAAAGGCGACTCTTTCAATCATCGTCCGAACATATCATCCAAATCACTTTGTGAATACAGGCAAATACAGGTTTTTCTTTCCTTCAGATCGATCATCTATGATCAGAGCCAGAAAAGAGGTCCCCGAGATTTATTTGATTTGTTTGTCATCGTTGAAATAGAAATAATAATAGAAAAAACAAACCCAGAAGCTTGAAAGCCACTTGCTCTGAATATTTACTAATGCTAAATATCTGGTGAACGCATCATTTCCCCATTACCGCGGCCATATGAATGCATTCAAAGCAGCATATTGAATCCATTATGTTGCAGGGTCACCTTGCTGCGGAAACGCCGCTTTTTGGTCATTCTTCCCGATGCCTCATTAGTCACAGGCCGTGTTGACGTTTTGGTAGCTTTTTAAATGCAAAAGAGATCTTGAAAAGTTCAAACCATAAACCAGTACTGTCATTGACTACTCGAAATATAAAAACATGGAATTTGTATTGTTTGAGCTATTTAAATATAACGTAATGGGACCTATGGAGCGCAAAAAACATTCAGGGCTAGTTACAATGCAGTTCTGTACATTCCTGACCTTTTTCCAGGAAAGCTGATTGGCGAGCACTGATCGTGACTTTCCGAATGGGTTGTCGGACTCTCAGGTTGCTGTTACCGTTCATTTTCATTGAATGGTCACAGTGCATAGAGTGGACCTCTATGATAGCTGGGCAACCTTGGCACACCAGATGTTTTTGGAGCTCTATGTCTTTACATGCTGACCTGCTCGTTAGGTTGGCAGGGCCTCAAAGTGCAGTTCCAAAACATCTGGAGGACCAAAGTTACCCACCTCTGCTTTAAGAGAATGGAAACCAATTTCTTTAAGCAGTTATTGGTTAAAAGGATGGATTATTTGGGGGGGGGCATGATAGTCTTTCATTAACCACTCTGATGCGAAGGAAATGTGTGGAGCACCGTCTATGTTCCTGCTTGTTTGCAGAGGATGCCTCACGCTTGTCCTGCAGAGGTACTCGCCTTACGATTGCTCCCCTGGCAACCTAGCTCTTCTCCTCGAACGTAATCCAGCTGCAGGATTTATGGCGAGGACAAAGAATCTCCCCAGAGTCCTTGAAGTTCATGACATCAGAAACACCCCACCGCTTTAGCTTCAGCAACAATGGACAGAATGGACAGAAAGTGAGGAAGGGGGGACCGTCGGACCCTCATATCTCAGCTTTTATATGGCCTAGAGAAGGGGTCAGCAACCATGGCCCTCCATAGGGTTACGAGATACATTTCCCATGAGGCTCAGTCAATCTAATGAGTAGCTGAGCATTATGGGAGATGTAGCTCCAAAATGCATAGAGTATATTGAAGAATAGATATGGCGGAAATTAGCCCTTTTCTGGTGCATCTATTGAAAGACCCTTAAAGGGACACTCTCTACTTCCTGATCACTTTATTGTTTGAAAGAGGTTATGATATGAGGCGTGCCCCCCCTCTGCCCCAATAGGTTGAAAATTCTGGATAAACCAGAGGAATTTCCTCCACCTCCACCCAGCATCACCATCAGCCAGGAGTTTTGAATTTCCCGGCTGCCGGTCACCAGATCGGCCGCTTGTGACATAAGTACATAGAGAGCATGCCGACATCACCCTCGCTGAGACCACTCACTGTAGAGGCAGCCACTGGATTGGACCTGCAGATCCGATCCATCGTACCTTGGATCTGATCTCCACATGCCTACACTGTTTTTCCTGTTTCTAAAAAGAGTCTGCAGACTTCTCCCAAGGGACTAAATGCATGCGCTTTACTTTCCAGGAAAGTCCCTGCTTTGTCTGTTGGTTATGCTGGGCACCGGAGCATGAAAGCTGCATAGAGTTGTAGAGGGTGACTCACATAGCCGTGCACTGCGGAAACAATAATGACTCAGTAAAGGTAGAAAATAAATATAGGATGTAAATGAGCAAAATGCTTCTTTGTACACGATAAGTCGTTTAAGAAAAAAGTCATTTATATAAACATATAAACAGCTCCTGCGCCCATCTACCCGGCAAAAATAGTGTAGGTCGCGTGAACCAGTGACACAAGTCCGCAGGCTGCTTTTCTGCACTTTTAATCGGCTGCACATTAAAAGACCTTTATCTCTTGTCAATTATAGATGCTCATAATTGTTTAATTGACCTCAAAACAAAAGAGGTTAATTGGATTTTGCTCTTTTGCATACTGCACTGTAGATTCTGATGGCAATATCACAAATATGTCTCTGCCGTATCTTTTTTAAAAAACATCTTTTTAAAGATAAACATAGTTTGGAAGTCGTCGGTCCGTTCTGAATGTCAAACAATAAAACCTGATTTACGCGCAGGCGAAGTTTAGTGACAAGTTTGCAAGCTGTTATGAAGCACTTTGATTTATCAAGCGTTTGGGAAATCACTTCGGATTCTCTCCAGTGCCATCCAAATGCCCAAAACATCTATGTGCTTGAGTAATAGGGCCCATAAAAATAATACGGGATTTACAGCGGTTTCTAGCCTGACGCTTGATCAATCTGTGTTTTGTTAGGTTTTTAAAAAAAAATCTAAAGATAAAACCAGTTTTAAAAGTCCACAAGAGGTCAAAACATAGCTCTACCTGTCTGAACATTTGACGGTTTATTCACGAAGCGCAGACCGTGTTTGACTGGTTTGTTTGACTTAAAGGAACACTAGACTCATCCTGACCACGTCACAGATATAAAGTGGTCAGGATGTGAGTATTGCCCTCCTTCTTCTTCCCTTCTCCCCTTCCAGCACCCCCCGATCTGGCAGAAAAGCTGGGTGAAGTGGGGGCAGTTTCCACTACCCCACTCAGCGACACCAGCAGCCTGGATTTTTGAATTTCCCGGCCACCAGATAGTGATGTCGGCATTCAGAGAGCATGCCAACTTCATCCTCTCTGAGACCACCCAGGATAGCGATCAGTCTCAGATTGGCAGTCGATGGATCGGATCTGCACATGCGTACAACTCCGATCCATCATTCTATGGAACTTGCATACGTAACGTGTGTAGCGCTGTGCAATTTGTGATTCCTGCACAACACAAGAAGCCATAAAACAAAATTTGAGCAGAAAAACTTCAGAGACTTCCAGGTTTCATGATTTCCAGGGCTGAAGCGGAGGAGCAAAGCCCGGCGAGGGAGAAATGGTAAGTAAAATCCCCTTGAAATAGAAAAAAATATTAATAATTGGGCAGAGGCTATCAGCATCCTCTGCCCAATCATTTAAGGGCAAAAAAGGAGCTCTAGTTTTTTAATAGTGTTTTCCTTTAAATCGATGAACACCAAGCAGATACAGTTGTTTCAATACAAAATTCATTCAGAGCGACTCAAGAACTAGCAAAATAGGTGGTCACCTAGGGCCTCACTGCAACAGGGGCCTCAAGTGATGGAATTTACGTGGAATGTCAGTGTGCAGAATCCATGTGCATGTTGACATTGCACACAAATGCAAGCCTCCCTTCACTACTTCTGTCTGACAAGATAACTGTGTAGCCTTCAATAATTAAAATGTAATGGGTTCATTTCTGCATTTTTTGCATAACAGACTGTAACATGGGACCTGGCCTGACATGGTGTAGAAAGGGTGTGAGCTAATTGGGCAGTGATCAGACATGAACCATGATATGAATAAGAGTAACACAAGGATTTTCTTTACAAGAAGACTAAATAAACATCGAGGTACCAGAACAAAATGCACATGTAACTAAAGACCTGAAAACTCTCAGCAAAACATAGGAAGAAACCAAAATACTGAGACACAAAAGCAATACGAGATACAGGGCTATAAGCAGGGCAGAAATCAAAAAGCAAGCAGGCAGACTGACCTGAACTAAATATCAACGATATTCTAAATCAGATAAACATGAACAGATAAATAACCAAGGACCTGGGTAACAATAATTATTAACAGTAATAAAACAGTAATTAAACAGAACTAAGCAGGAGAAATGCAAGACTATCCCGGAGAAAACCTGAAGACAGACAGGATATACAAAAAGCAAACAGCACTTAACCAGAACTGCTAAAGCAAAGAATCAGAGTCAGAATAACAATGAGGTTTGGATCACCGTGAGGATCAAAATGAGGCAGCGCCCTTCTTTGGGCGATGCCTCCTTATATACAGAGAACATTAGAACAGAAGAGAGTCCAGGTGTGGCTCCAGGGCTTGAAGTCCAAAAGGAAACGAAATGTCCAGAACTTGGATGCGATGTTCACATACGCCAGAGGGGGCACCAGGGACCCAGAACGTCACACAGACAAGCCGGACTTTAGAACTTTGCATAAACTCTTACAAACTCAATAGCCACCTCTGAATTAATCTAGTTTTTTAATTGTGTTTCCTTTAAATCAATGAAGACCCAGAAGATACAGTTCTCTTTCGATGGAGTAGAGGTAACATCAAC
The DNA here is from genome assembly GCA_009667805.1 of Leptobrachium leishanense. Classification (NCBI taxonomy): domain Eukaryota; kingdom Metazoa; phylum Chordata; class Amphibia; order Anura; family Megophryidae; genus Leptobrachium; species Leptobrachium leishanense. The sequence goes on along the minus strand of CM019067.1, from coordinate 321,702,311 downwards.
GCTCTATCACCATGGAGACTGTGGAGACACAGGTTCGAATCCCAGCCAGAGCACCTCTCCAGTAAGTGTCCTTGGGCAAGACACCTAACGGTACATACTCGCCACCCAGGACATACTTGAAAACGAGAGAACTCTCAATGTATCCTTCCTGGTAATATACTTTAAAAAAATATTCATCCAGAGGGACTCAAGAACTAGGCAAAATAGGTGATCGCCTAGGGCCTCACTGCAACAGGGGCCTCACGTGAGGGATTTGACATGGAATGTCAGTGTGCAGAGGGAATCCATGAGCATGTACACGTTGTACGCACATGCAATCCTCCTTTCACAACGTCTGTCTGCCAAGAGAGATGTGCAGCCTTCAATAATTAAATGTAATGGGTTAATTTCTGCATTTTTTGCCTAACAGACGAGGCTGGACTTTAGAGCTTTGCCTAAGCTCTTACAAACTCGAAAGCCACCTATGAATTCATCTGCTTAGGACTGGGAGAGATGAACCGACTTTGAAGAAATCTTACGTGTGGATATTGGATTTTGTATTTACGTAGTTGTTTCACTTTTTTTCCCAAAATAAATGTCTGTTTCTAAGATTGACAGTTGATTTGCATTTTAAAAAATGTGTGAATTTTAGTCAGAATCCCCAGAGATATTTGTCAGCTGAACCGAGCGCAATTATTTTATGTTACAGAACGAAGACACCTTTCCGGGTAAACATTACCTCGGCGACTATCAAAAGAGCTGGTTGATTGATGCCGTCTCCTAAATGCTTTTTGGTACCTAATCACAAACAGAAAAATACACTTGATAAAAGCAGCTTTGGTTACAAAATGGAAATCATCTTGTTATATGAAAAGCATTTTGAAATGCTTTTCAAGTTGTCCTGTCATTTATAATACATTCATATATTTTTTATGGTGCCGTAATGCATGTTTTGAAAAGGCAAAATGCTTCAAGTCATTTTTGATGCCATGAAAGAAATTTTGTGACTTTTTGAGCACAGGACATTTACAGGGTTATTCAAAGAGATCCGAATTGCTGGCGAAAGGTAACCGAACGCTGAATTTCAGAGATTCGGTTACCTTTCGACAGCAATTAACTCTCCTGGCCATTCGGCTATTCAGAGAGCAGGCAGTTCGCCAAATGTTGGCGAATTGCCTGCACATACGGTGCCTGTTCGGTGCCTGTTCGAGGGCAGTGAAATCCCCATAGAGAAGCAATGCTTTGGCTATTCAGAGAACAAAAACCAGCAGTGAAAAGTTGCCCAAATGCCCTGCCATTCGGTTGCTTCATTCGACAGGTTTTTCAGGCGAATCCCATAGACTTCAATGTTAAAAATATTCCCGTTTTAATCCAATATCTAATAAACCGTTTATTAATATAATATTCTGCAGTAAAAAGTCTCTTTATTTATAGATTTTTTTGGATCTTTTTGGTATTTTTCAGGATTTTTTGCGAACAAAAATTCAGTTTTTTTTTTAACAGCCCTTTTTATTATCATTCATTGGATCTTATAGATAAATTTAACACATTACCGTTCTATATATTCTTTGCAAACAGCGTTTCACTTTTCAAACATTCAAGAATACTGGGTTTTTTTCTCACTCCATTCGCCTGCGATGTTGGGTTTTTCTGGCGGCTGCTCTGCGCTGTTAGCGGCTCCTACTTGGGTTTCTCTGGCATGTTTGGCGGGGTTAATCCAGATGTTTTTGCGGGTTTCGGTGTGCCTTCGCCGGGTTTTGCGGTGAGTGTTCGTCGGGTTTGCGGTGACTTTTCCCTGCATTACGACGGCCCTGTGGTGCCTGCTGAATACACCGCAGGGTGGCCGAAATAGGATCGCCAAATCGTGCCGAATTGAAGAGAACGAAAAGTCACCGAACGTGCAGTGACTTTTCGATTCTCTTTGAATAACCCTGATAGTGTCTTTGAATTTGGAATGGATAACTGGCAGCTAGCAAGATAGACGGATATATAAAAAAATATTTTGGTTGCCTGGATGTCATCAGTGACGCAAATCGCATCATGACCAGGGGTCAAGTCGAGCAGGAAAGAGAGGGAACAGTGTTCCTCCACTTTTTATTGCAGAGTGAACTGGTTCCTGTTTGCTCCACACCCTCAAAAGTATATTTAAGGTTACAGTAGTATCTTTATTTTTAAGTCACAGTAAATATATGATTTTTATGTTGGTTTTTATAACGATTCCCTAAAACTCAGCCTGGCTATAATGTTGGTTAATATAACGATTCCCTAAAACTGAGCCTGCCCATAATATTAAGATCTGCATCAAATTTCAGTGATGGCTAAGGGAGATATTAAAATGACTTACCGAGGGAAGAGGATAGGCAGAACTATTTCTGAGGTCCCACCCTTTTTTCTGTTGGAATTGACACCTGATCATGACAAAGCCCCACAGGCCACATCTGTCGCCCTCCTGACCTTGGACTTGCCAAAGCTGGCAGGTTTGCCGACAGAAGAATCAATGAACTGCAACCGTCCATCAGGAAAAAACAGGGAAAGTGGGAAGAGATATGGAAAAGAGGGATGAGATATGTGGACATGTTGAGGAAAAGGTATAATGTTCTTTGCTGCACGGTTTTGTTTATGTAATGGCTGGAGTGTTGAAGAACAACGATAATATATGTTTGAATTGGTTTGGGTTTGTACCACCATTTTTTTCTACTTAAAGTATGACTCCCAAGAGCAAAATATGCAGATATAGAAATATAACATCCATATTTCTGATAGCTGGATGTCATTTAATGAACGTTTACAGACTATCAAAAGGGAAAAGAGGACCATGGTGTATTGAATGAGGGAGAAGCTCACAAAAGAGCTCAGGTCCAGGAATGGGTAGCTTTAATCACTTTGGCTGCTCATCGTCCATCCCTCTTAGCTAACGACGAAACAAGAATTCCCTTTCCTGTGTAAAGAGGATTGACTATTTGATATGTGCGATTTTAAAATTGTTACAGTTTACTGGAAATAAAAAATCATTTTGATAGGACATGTCCTTGTTAAGGTAGGAAAGGGTGAGCAGGTCTCTAATGGTGGACCAGTGCTATAGAAAACCAATCAGCCATGGCTCATGTAGGGAACCGCTGTTTATCCTTGGAAATCCAGTTGGTACACAGTGCCAAGGACAGAGGAATGAATTTTGTGGTGCCCCAATGTCTTGTTAGAGATGTATACATCAAAAGAAGCACTCCCCCAAATTAAAGGTACCAACCGCCAGCAAAATAATTGTCTGTGTTTGGCATTTGACCATCTTTTCCCTGGATTAAATGGCTTTATTTTGGCATCCAAAATGAAAATAGCCAGCATTCCCCATGCATCAGATGTTTCCTTCTAACCCCTTGAGGGCCTCATGAGGGTGGACATCTTTTCTTACTCCAATAAGGTGTTCATATATTTTTAGCAGTTGATTATGGTTACAGGAAACCAATGTCCCAAATGCGAACAATAAACCTCCCCCGGAATTGTTTTTCCATTATTTTATTTTTTTATTTATCTGATTTTTTTAAGAATCAGAGATGTGGAAGAATTACAGTCCTGGGTTGCTCTATTACTTTTATTATCACAGGATCTACTAAATTCTTTGCAGTGATTTTTCTTTTGTATTCGAGATCAATAAAAGCATTGAGGTTTGAGCTGTCATAAATCTGGATGCAGGATCAGCACGCGCCTCGGCAGATAATGGGACTCTCTCGGAGCTGAGCTCTTTGTCTCGGATCATTCTTTGAATAGACGCGCTCTGGCTATTTAACCGCATGTAAATGGACCCTGATTGTTGCTCCATCGATCAGAACACAGGAGGATTCTGGGAAATAACAGGTCAGGGCCAAATGATTGCCGCATTACCAGTTTGATGACCTGTAGCTGGAACTGGAATTCAGATGGATATTGACAACGCGGATGTTAATTAATAACATTTAATCATAAAACTACTTTCCACTGTTAATGTGACAATGAAAAAGAGGGGTTTAACTTGAGCAGTGGTGTTTCTACTCGCCTTTCTAGTCATCGCGGCAACTTGGGGAGTTATTTTTATGTGTGTTAAAAAAGATGTTACCTTTATGTTATACAATAAATCAATATATTATGGAAATATATATTATCGGTTGGCCCTTAGCAAGATGTTCCATAGCTGAAGAGTTCCAAACACTGGCATTAATAACAGCAAAAAAAATGTGTCATGACAGGAGCTTCATGGAATGGGTTTCCATGGCCGAGTAGCTGCAGCAAGCCTAACATCCCCAAGTACAATGTCAAGCGTGGATGGAGTGGAGTAACGCACGCCACCATTGGACTTTGAACCAGAGGAAACTTGTTGGGTAATGTTATGGGGTTGATTATCAGTGGTTGGGCTTGGCCCTTTAATTCCAGTGAAGGGAAATCCTAATGCTGCAGCAAACCAAGACATTTTGGACATTGCTATGCTTCTAGCTTCCTGGGCACAGTTTTGGCTTATCTATTGATCATGACTGTGCCCATTGCACAAAAAAAGGTTCATAAAGACATGGTTGGATGAGTTTGGTGTGGAAGAATTTGTCTGGCGCACAAAGCCCGGACCTCAACCCCATCCAACACCTTAGGAATGAGCTGGAACAGAGGTTGTGAGCCAGTTCTTCTCATCCAACATCAGTGCCTGGCCTCACAAATATTCTACTGGATGAATGGGCCAAAATGTCCCACAGAAACACCCCAAAACCCTGTGGAAAGCCTTCCCAGAAGAGTGGAAGCTGTTATAGCTGCAAAAGTGGGGACTAGCTCCTTATGTGCATGCTTAATGTCCATGTATTTTCACTTTTCCAATGCCATGCCTGGAAACTCCTGTTGGTGTAATGGTCAGGTGCCAGTACGTTTGTGATAAGTCTCCTTGCAATTGTTATAAATTGTGTCTAATGTTCTTTGCAGATTGTATGTCCTGAGGAAAGATCCTGGATGGAGCTGAAATGTTGACTTTTTAATGACATTTCATGCTTTAAATAAATTTATGGTTTAGCCCTGGAGTGCCGTCATGCTTTTTCTGTTTCTATTTACTTTTTGGCCAAGTGTCAGGCACCGGGCACCTATTGCACAAGAAGCTGGAGTGCACGGAAGTCTATTTTGTATATATACTGTATATATATTGCTTACAAGGGTTGTGGTGGAGGACAAAAAGTGAGATAAAAAGCCTCCACGCTATAATGTTTATTATTGCAGAAGCCCCTTGCACATCACAGCAATTCGATGAATTGCATCCCAGAGCTCCTGCGCCACATTTCCCATATGCAGCAAGGAATTCTGGGTAGGATATGCATTTGACACCTGTCTCATTTTTATGCATCCTGGGTCTGTTATTACACAGAATCCTAAAATCAATGCTATGCCATACTATGACTTTTTAGCAGAGATAAGGTTTATGCAACTGGTCAAAGCCACTCCTGGGACAGCACTGTTTCGGGTTTGTTGGACCCTCATCAGCTAGGAGCTAGGCTTGACCAGTTGCAGTGGATGCTTGGACCCGTAGGGTAAATCAGTGCTTACAAGAGGAAAAAAAGTGAGATAAAAAGCCTCCACGCTATAATTGGTTATGTTTATTATTGCAGAAGCCACTTGCACATCACAGCAATTCAAAGAACTGCATCCCAGAGCTCCTGGTCCACATTCCCCATATGCAGCATATATATATATATATATACACTCCCAACGAACTTATATTATTTTAATATTATATTCTTATTATTAATCTATTTTATTTTATTTCTGTTTTCTAATCCATATGAAAAAATACTAGACTCCTGCTAATCACTTCACTTTTAGACCTTTTTGCCGGCATATCCCTTTGTCCTTATAAATTCGGCTGACTACTAAATGTATCTCATTATGATTGCATAAAAAATAAAATCGCATAACGTGCATCCAGTCTTCAGAACAAGTTTGATCAATAGTGAGAAAAGTAAAGTAAATTCAAAAGTAAATCTTTGAATCTGACCCCTGTAAAGGCCATCGTCAAATTAATGTGTTTTTTTGGACTCCAGATGATTCATGAGTGGGTGTATAGTGATTAGCGCAAGGTTCGTATAGTAGCCGAGACTCATCTTGTGTGGGAAATGTCGAGGTGAATACATAAAGTCCCAATTTTTTTATTTGATATTTTCATGTGAACTATGTATCTATAATTTATTCATCTAGGACTCGGGTTATTTATTCATTTAAATATATTTTATGCCGGCTGTTTGCTTCTATTTCCTTTAAATTCACTCTTTCTGGTATAACCTGGCCGACATAAAGTTATATTTTCGTTAGTATGCCCTTTTTTTGTGAAGTCTTGGGATGGTATTGGGTGTCCACAGAGATAGTACAAATAATTTGCTTGCTACGATAACCAGGCCTGGATTTGCTGACTCAGGAATCTGACCATGAAATAATCTGAGGAGTTTATTCATAAAAGTGGACAAGGGAACTGTGAATCGCAGACTCAGGTACTTTTCCATCTCAGCTGTTCTGCAATTATATTGATTTTTTTTTTCCAGGTTAGGAGACAATTTCCAGGGAGATTCTGTAGAGGTTATTTACTTAATGGTAAACTGTAAAAAAGTGGAAAGAAACCCCCAACAACCCAAATGAAAATAGCAATGATCTTGGGAAACAGAGCTGGGCTTAAATGGCTGTTTGTCAAATGTAATCTCACTGTATAGTGCTTACAACTCTTTTGTTTTGCGCTCTAATCAGTCCTGAGGCGCGTTCAATACCTCAGCCGCTATAAGTGCTAAGTTAGCAACTTGCCATTGAACGCCGTTCTGCCGTTCAGCACTGCTAACTTAGCACTTGCAGCGACCCGAGGAGATGCTGCGATTACCTGAGTGTGACGTAGTAAAGATGGCCGCCGCCATGAAGCAAGTAACAATTCCGTACGGCAATGTTAATTTTGAGGTTTTTGTTCACCAAAGCACAAAATATTTATTTATTATTTCCCCCTGCACATAGACATATATTACAGCTCAATTATATTTTGTTTCAGAAGTAAACATTACGTTTATTCAATAAAAACTATCATTTGTGGTGGGTGCGTACAAAACAGAATTGTGCCGACTGCTTTTCTTTATCATATATACCTCAACTGTTGTCCGAGTCATACGAAAAACAATCTGAATCTTTCATTAAGAAATCGTCGGCCATTTTACTTCGAAATTCGCATCCAAAGCGTTCAACGACACTGCTGCAGCAAACTGCAGCAATTCAGCAGTTGCTGAGGTATTGAACGGGGCTCTGTCTTCCCTGCTAATGGGTCAGATTCCATGGCATCCCTTAAGATAAGCAAAAGTCTGAGTGTCCGATCCAGTAATCAAGATTAAGGTCACTCTTAAATACGTCTTAACATACACAGCTCATCATTATGCTGACAAACAATGGCCCTGATACAGTATATATATATCGATCAGTGTGTGTGTGACGTAATTTGTTAGGTAAATGTTTTTGAATGTAAATATTTTACACTTTTCAAACGCTTTCCTCAGACCAATCAATATAATTAGAAACTCCTCACTCTACACATTTCTAAATAATTTGTAATGAAAACCATGACTAAGACCCAAAATAATGACTGCTCTTTGAAATTAAGTTCCAGGGTCTTGGGAGACACTTCGTCCTGGTTCTGTCTGCATACTGTTTATTGAAAAATGATTAAATATGTGTATATATATATATATATACTCAAAACGGTAACCCGCCACACGGAGACTGAGTAGTAAGAAAAAAATTCCTCTTTTATTGGTTCGACGTTTCAGTCCACAGGGACCTGATGAAAGTCCCTGTGTGGACTGAAACGTCGAACCAATAAAAAAGGATTTTTTTTCTTATTACTCAGTCTCCGTGTGGCGGGTTACCGTTTTGAATATATAGTGGAGACCGCTTCCCAGCACCGGAGCATGAATTCTCTTGTAAATTGAGTGCGGCGAACCTGGATAAATATATATATATATATAATATATATATATATACTCAACTGGGTACAGCACTCACCAAGACCACAGAAATTAAAGATTATATTACAAAAATTGACTCATTATACTGTTTCACAAGAGAACCATTGATTGAATGATTCCTCTATGCACACTCCGGCAAAACGGGAATTTAACCCTAGCTTGCCTTTTATCCCTCATGTTTAATCCTAAACTAACAGTAATTGACCAGGATTTGAATTATTGTTTTTTTTTTTTTTTAGTAATCCTAAACTTCAAATTGATCTCAAATTACAAACGAAATTCTGAAAATGAAGCAGTTTGGTTCTACTGTTTCACAAAGGTAGAATTGGCTGTGGTGTCTATTGGCTGTGGTGATGAATCTGTTGTATTCAGCACCACAGGACAATGGACAGCTCAATATTTAACCCTAGCTTGCCTTTTAACCCTCATGTTTAACCCTAATCTAACAGTCATTGAGCAGGATTTGATTAATTAGGGCTTTTTTTTTTTTTTTTAGTGATCCGAAAATTCAAGTCGATCCCAAATTACCAACGAAATTATGAAACGAAATTACAAACGAATTCTGTTTCGGATGAAATTATTTTCAAACGTGACAAAACTAAACCAATTTTTCAGCTGTGCACACCTCTAGTTACTATAAGACTTGGAAAACTGCCAATTATTTTTCCTTTCATTGTTGATGCTTTTATTAAGATAAGTGGCCAACCTTGACTGGTATTGGGTCTAAAAAGCTCTATCAGGGTCCACAAGGCAACTAGCAGTTGCCCAATTGGCAATTTGTACTCTAGAGGTCTGAATCATGGAATAAAAGCTGCTGGGAGCTGACATGATTAATTCAGCGATGTGTTGCGATACAACTAATAGGCTTTTCAGACAAAAAACCCCTTGTTCTGAAAGCCTCCCATTTGATAACCTCGAGCAGCACCGTGTCTCCTACAGGAGGCCCGGCTGGTCGTTGTGCGTCGCCAATTATTCCTGGGTGAATTCTGTACTCATTGTCTGAATCCTGCTATCCCTTCGCTGTACTTAATGACATAGACATAATTAGATAAGCTGCAAGACTGACATTTTACAAGGAAACCTAGGCCCGCAACAGTACATTTCCCCTTCTACAAAATATAAAGAACAGCACGGCTGCTAAGAAACATTACGTTGAGCTTGTTCGGACGTTCTTGTGGCTAATGGCTAAAGCGCTGAATCAATTCCCCTGAATCAACACAACAAGGCCCAATCTGCACGTTGATTGAGTTTGAAAGTGACAATGGGTGGTATCCAATGACGTGACCCGGTAATGAACACAGTCTGAGTACGCCGAGCAGGCAACTAATATTGTCTCGAGATGAAAGGCCACTCGTATGATTGTATGTCTCTTTCTGTGACCTGTTCCGTCTTTTTCTTCATATGTGAGTTTTCACAAGATAAATTATTCATAGAAGAACCTTTATCAAATGTATTTGTGTGAACATTTTGCTTCTACCGAATGCGGGAAAAAATATTGAAGTGTAGGTTTGGTAAACTTATGGTGAGGACAATTAAAAATATTTCCATAGTTCCTTTTCCGGTTACATTGTATGTCAGTGAAAATGAAATCTGTCTGTGAATACCTCCATAACAATATTGCTCGGCCGGCCATCTTTGCGCGTGTGTAGAGTGCTCCAATAACATCCCACATTTAAGGTTTTCCAGGCCCACCATGTTTTCCTTGAAAAATTATTGTTCATATGACACAGGATTTACGGTAACTGTTTTGAATATTTTACTTTTTTTTTTTGTAAATTCTGTGTTTATTAGAGATTTATCACAGGGCATTTAATTTTTTGACGTATCGATCCCAAGAACCTACTCGAAAGTAAAACAATTTACAATTGAAGAAAAAAGAAAATATATTACAGTCTTTATTGACCATAAATAATAAGGTTTAAAAATAACGAAAATTCTAAATTATTAATACTATTGTTTTTCTCTTCCTTTTAAAAAATTCATCCACTGAAATGGGTCGGCGTGTGTATAAGAGGCGTAATAAAAACATCTATTAATCATCTGCCAATTCAGTTTAAAAATCCAAGTGTGCCTACAAAGCTCTTTGAGTACCCCGCGGAGAGTAAAGCTCTGTATAAAATATAGATTATTATGATCGTCCACGCTTTCCGATAACCCTCCGTGGGATTGTGGTTGATGGTGATTTGTGTGCTGGCTGCTTGATTGCAACACGTCTGTGATCCGCACGTTCTAAGGGTGACAGGCAGGGACTGACATTCTCAATACCTGGGTGGCTTTCACAATAAAATAATTAGCCTGACCCACTTCTATTATCATCCGCTGTTAGCTTGTCACATTCGCTTTGCTGTAGCTATTCCGGCCATTATTTCGACATCTGACAATTCTACCTACATCCAGCAATGCGCGCTGAAGCCTTCTTATACAAAGACCCCGTCTATCTTTTTCTTCATTTGGTAAAAAGGTTATCCAGGCTTCAACGGAATTTAATTGTTTTCCTCTTTGTTATGCAAATGATAGATGGGATAATACAATCCAAAGGTGGGCATTGTCCGTGTTAAAATAGTCATTACCGTAGATACTCGAGTATAGCGCGACCCGAATATAACGCGATGGATAGAGATTTATTATGGAAATGAGAGACTATTCAAGAGACTCGAATATAACACGAGGAACACAATTTTACCTTCCCGGTAAATAATTAAAATCCTTCCAGGTTCTCTTAACACAGTCAGGCTCCCCCTCAGGCCAGAGTGCTCTGCTCTAGAATGATTGCAGTTGTTACTAAGTATGAAGTAGACTTGTGCACCGATTTTTTTTTCAGTTCGATTCGGTTCGATTCTTTTGCATGTTTAAAATTTCGATTCGGCTCGTTTCGGACGATTTCTGTTTCGATTCGGTTCGGCTCGTTTTTTCGTATACATTTTTTTTTTCGGAATATCGACCATTTTTCGTGTTTTCGGGTCACTCTGCTCGTTTTTTGTATCGACTTTTCGTGATTTCGGAAATTTTCGTTTTTTTCAGAACGTCTGTTCTCCTCGTTTCAAAGTGTCTAACTCTATTCGTTTTGACGTAAACTACTATGGCTTACTTTTTTTATACTTTATATATTTTTTTATAATAAATTTTTGGTTTGTTTTTCGGATCCGATAATTCATTCTGTCGATACGATAATTCTGGCGATTCTATCGTGGTTTTTTTTTATCAAATAAAGATCCTTTTTTTCTTATGAATAATTGAATATACATTTCACAACTTTATTTAATCATATTAAAATGGTATGAAAGCCAAGGAACAAAAAAAATGAACAAAACGATTTAAAAAACGCTAAACTGACCCGAATGCCACAAGAAACAAGTGATACGCATTTACAAATACCAAATTTACGGAATCAGCGATATAACCGATAATAGTTAAATATACGATGTTCAGAATTACCGAAATGGAACCGAAATCACGAACGGAACCAAAATCATGAATAGAGCAAAAATAAATTTCGATTTGACACATTTCAAGTCCATTCGAAAAATCCGAAATTTTTTCGTTTCGGCTCGGAAAACTTTTCGGATCTGTCGGTTTTCGGGTCCGACCCGATTCGGAAATTCGCCCGAATCCGAAGACACGAAGCGGGAAATTTCGTGAAAATTCCGAAATTCCGAAGCACATCCCTAGTATGAAGCTGCCGGCCACCCGTCTTCTTTACTAGCGATTAGATGGCTGGCGGAGGCGAGTGAGGTGAATGATTGGCTTAAACCGAGCGTGCCTTCTGGCCGTGATGGATCCCACCTCTCCCAAATCCAGGAGTTTCTTAAGTGTTTGCAAGCATCGGCGAGACCGCATTCACTTCAGCGAGACTACCTGAATTTCAGGGAGACTTGGGATCCAGAGCAAGGTACGTTTTTTTTTTTATCACACGCTATGCAGATGTCTCGAATATAACGCGACCCCTCCAATTTTAAGGAAAATTTTTGTCACCAAAATCTAGCGTTATACTCGCGTATCTACATTTAAGTAATTAATATAAATGTTAAAATAACACTCTACCCAACATACACAAAAAGGTAGGGTCACATGTTTAACTCTTCTAACCCCCAGCCCATTTTTGGTTTTAAAAATGTATTTTATCTCTTTCCTGCAGAAGACATGCAGAATACTTTAACCCCCCCCCAGACCTGGATCTATTACTTTGCTACAATAAATGAAAAATGTATCCCCCCCTTATTGATAAGAAAGGATTTTGACATAGGGGTACAGACGAAGGTTTTATTCTCAGAGACCAGATTGGGGGGAATTTATTCTATCAGGGTTATTCACAGAGCACCGTAACTCTACTGGAATTTCGTTGCCCTTTCGTTCCCACACGTCGGGGAATCAAATTCCCCAACCCTGCGGTATATTCAGGTATCAGCGCAGGGTCCCCGAGGTGGAGGGAAAAGCCGCCGATTGCATCCGGAAAACTGCCGGCAAAACCTCAGATTTGAAAGCAAAAACCATCGAAAAAAGCCGAATGCTTCCGAAAAAAAGCTGACAATCCGCCACAAAACAGCCGAAAACCCCCCGACCACATCAGAAAATGTGCTGCAAAACATCCGAAAAATACCCAGAGCACCGACCGGCCGCCGGAAAAAGCCGACAAGCAGATGGGGTAAAAGAAAAACAAAACAATACGACTGAAAGAGTCACATTTGAAACGCTGTTTGCAAAACAAACTGGATGAAAATGTCTGGAATTAACATATAAGATCCTATGAATGATAATAAAAAGGTCTGATACAGAAAGAAAATCGCTATTTAATGAAAATCGGAAAAAACAAATGACCGAAAAATACCTAAAACATCCAAAAAAAATAGAATAAAGAGACCTTTTGCTGCAAAGTAAGAGAATAAACAGTTTAATATATATTAAATACAAACGGGAATGTTATTAACATTGAAACCTATGGGATTCGCCTGATTAAACCTGCCGAATGAAACCACCGAACAACAGGGCATTTCTCTGACATTTCGGTGCTTTTCAGTGTCTGTGAATAGATTAACCATTGCTTCTCTATGGGGAAGTCACTGCCGTCAAACAGCACTGTACTTTGCTGGCAATTCGCCAAAATTTGGTGAACTGCCTGCTTTGTGAATAGCTGAATGGTCACAGAAATGTACCATACGTGGAAATTCACTGTTCAGTGCATTTTCGGGGCAAGTTCAGATCTCTGCGAAGAATAACCCCTTAAGTTACATTTTCTATCATGCTGAATTGTGAATCGTATTGGATCCTGGTGATCTCCAACTCTGATATTTTTGTTTTGTGCCTTTATTTATATTAACCATGGGATTTGTAGGGTATTGTATTATATAAAGTAAGACTTTAACTACTCAGCGGTTTTTATTAAAATCGGAAAAGAACAATATCATAAAATTTATTGGACAGTATGTGATGTATAAATAATATTTAAATGTTGGGTTAAAAAAGCAATTTATGAATAAGTATTGTTATTCCGAAACAGATGGTACATTAAAAGTTAGCTTTTCATGAATTTGTCCTTATCACTGGGATGAAATTTTGTAATCTCTAGGTGGCATCCCTTATCTCACACAATGTCACATGGGGCTGCATTATCAGCATACAGGCAGAAATTACCTTTGTGTCAGATGCAGTAAATGAGCTGCGGGTAGATAATAACATGGTGAGATCTCCTGTTTATGGGGATTTGTAGTGATCAAATGAGATTATTAGCAATGCAATATCTGTATGTGCTGCATAATGCCTGTGTATGGCAATTACAGCAAAACCTTGTATCTGTATGTGCTGCATAATGCCTGTGCATGGCAATTACAGCAAAACCTTGTATCTGAATGTGCTGCATAATGCCTGTGTATGGCAATTAAAGCAACACCTAGTATCTGTTTGTGCTGCATAATACCTGTGTATGGGAATTACAGCAACACCTTGTATCTGTATGTGCTGCATAATGCCTGTGTATGGCAATTACAACAACACCTTGTATCTGTATGTGCTGCATAATGCCTGTGTATGGCAATTACAGCAACACCTTGTATCTGTACGTGCTGCATAATGCCTGTGTATGGCAATTACAGCAACACCTTGTATCTGTATGTGCTGCATAATGCCTGTGTATGGGAATTACAGCAACACCTTGTATCTGTATATGCTGCATAATGCCTGTGTATGGCAATTACAACAACACCTGGTATCTGTATGTGCTGCATAATGCCTGTGTATGGCAATTACAGCAACACCTTTTATCTGTATGTGCTGAATAATGCCTGTGTATTATTATTATTCTTTATTTATAAAGCGCCAGCATATTCCGCAGCGCTGTACAATAAGCACAGTATAGACAGGGTTACAATACATTGAACAACATTTGACAAACAGTACAGGAGGAGATGAGGGCCCTATTCCCGTTGGAACTCACAATCTGGCCGTGTATGGCAATTACAGCAACACCTTGTATCTGTACTGTACAGGAATTTACACTCATTATAAATCCTGAATCTTATCTCTGTACAGCAGTGACTGACCCCACAGCTCTCCCTGTATACTGACAAATCCTTGGCTGCTGTAATGCATTAGTAAAGTTTGTTGAGCTTTTTGTTACAGTGTGGTTTGGGGCTGCTCCCTTTACAGTATTATAGGGTGACAGGTGTAAGATCTCCCAGTGAATTATGTTACTCCCTAGACAGAATGTTAATCTTACATTATAAAAGGAAAGCAAAGAGGTTTTACTGTATATGCTAATTATTATACGTATTCAATACATGATCATGTTTGTTTTTCATTGCATTTCAATGCAAATCATGCAACACTTTATTTAGTAGTGAGAAGGTTAGCAGGCAATTTTAAGTGTTTAAATCACCCTGTTAGCATATTATCAGTCCATAGACAGGGGCGTTGCTCAGCCCCACGCTATCCCATTAAACTGCAACCTGTATTACGATTTCACTCTTAACCTTCTCGCAATGATATTCAATGTATTACTAAAACACCCACTCTATCCTTCCTACCCTTTTATCCAATATATTTAAAGAGCTGATAGGGCCATCTCAGTAATATGCAGCGGTAAGGATTGTTACAGCTCATTGCCGCATTGAAAGGCTCGTCTCTTTTCCTTACAGTGTCTTGCAACGATGTATCATTACCAAGAAAATCTACATCACATGTAAGAGCTTGTCACTGCCTTCACAATTGCTTCTTGTTCTCTCTATTCCAAAATAGGTTGAAAATGTCACTATCTATACTGTATAGCACTGTGTAACCTTATTTTTTTATTATTAAAATGGCCATTTTCTACATTTTATATAATGTGTTCATTCATCAATTCGATTCATCAGTTTTGTTATTCTTTTGTGTGCTGATGAGTGATCAATTATGTCAGGGCTCAAAATTTCCACTCGCCAGCTCGCCTAGGGAGAGTGATAATTTAAGCAAGGCTAGTGAGAATTTGGCCCTTAACAACTGTGGAATTTGTCATTGACCACCTTTGATCAGAAGTGGCGGGCAATTTATCAGCCAGGATAGTACCTTAGGAATTAAAACGTCAGCCCTGAATTATGTGATTGTTTGGGCAAGTTGAATGGTGAAACAGAACTGTGGGGGTTATTCAGAGAGAGTTGAAAGTGAGGAGAATGACTGGAGAAGTGAATATTCTAGGTGAGAATTTTTCTGGTTTGGCTATTTTGACCTCGAATTTTCCCTTCTCCAGTCATTCTCCTGGATTTCAACTCTCTCTGAATTACCCTGTGTATGTATGTAGGTTGTATCCTTCACATTCTCCAGTTACATTCTGAATTAATATCAAATTTTATAGTAAATAGAACACTTTTTTGTTGTTTTTGAAAGTGGGCCTGGATTACCTTTATATCTAACAAACAGCGTGCCACATTGGTAGGATCACACAGACTAATTTTATTGCATCGCATGCATGAATGAGGCCTGTGAGGGCCAAAACGTCACCATTTTGTTTTTTTTGTCTACAATAAAGACCGATTTTATTGTCAGCACTTGACTTGTATTTTATATCATATTTTTACTCTTCAATTAAATAATTCCATGGGATCTTACCTGTGTGGCACTCTGTTTGTTGATGGTTTGGAGGCTGGGCGGACCTCCTCGGTGTAGCACCAGGCTATCATGCTGGCTGAAAGTATGCTCTCCCTGTTTGGATCAGCGATGCACTTATTGGTGTACCTTTATCTAGACTATGGTACCCTAGATGCCATGATAGCGCTCATCAGGGATGCGTGTTCAGTTGTTCAGCCCCTGCAAGGAACTAGAGCTCTGGGTGAGCCCTGGTGTGAACGGTATAGATTTGGTCTCTCTAACCCAGCAAAGGGCTCGATTTAATCCAACCCCATCATGGAAATTTGTAGCTTTTTCGGTTGTGAGTCAGACGTTTTTCTATTTGGGAGATATCAATAAGGGCTTACTGGCATTTTGAGTCCAGATAACAATTTGGTTTGAATATCGGCTCTCGCGGGTTTACCTTTTGATGTAAATTCAGCTTCAGCGATTCAATTTGCAAATATCAGAATGCCGATTTCCCAAA
The DNA here is from genome assembly GCA_009667805.1 of Leptobrachium leishanense. NCBI lineage: Eukaryota > Metazoa > Chordata > Amphibia > Anura > Megophryidae > Leptobrachium > Leptobrachium leishanense. The sequence goes on along the minus strand of CM019067.1, from coordinate 321,685,790 downwards.
AAATATTTTACTGAAAGGTGCTAATAAATGTGTTATTAGGCAGGGAAACAGAGAGAATCAGACTGAAACGATTTTCAAATAGGCAAAAAGAAGGCGGACTTACAGCTAATGGGGTTTCCGGGGAATGCAAGATCATGGAGTCCCCTTGTACCATGCCTACAGAAGACCACACCCACACAAAAGTCCATAGATGCAACACAACTCCCACATGTACATTGTTGTGTTAAAGAATTTATTTCTTTACAGAATTTTCAAAATAATTTTTTAAAAGAGTTATGGAAATCCACTCAGGCCCATCAGTGAATTGGGGAATCCATTGTGTCCCCTCTAGTCTTACAGATGGTTCCTGAATGCCTGATGAGTCAGTCCACCCCTGAGCAAAAATCGACGTGAGGTTGGCCAAAAATATCCTTTTCGGGAGTATTACTGGTCCGATTTTTTTATACCATCATAATTTTTCAATTTCTTTTTTCTAATTGAATCAGCCGATATGTACATAAAATATCATCCAGATCACGTCGATAAATTTTCTAAGTATTTGTCGATGGATATAAATCAAGGCCAAAGTCTGACCGTCTGTTCCGGTCAGGCCGTATGATGGCAGTAATCAGGAAAAGAGATCTTTCAAGAGAGGACTTCCCAATGGACTGTTGTGTGTCAGAACATCCTGAGCCAGTGCCAAAGTAGATAATTTCTTCTCTTCACCCTAAGACCAAGGTATCCCTCCTAGTGCTGCCCATTTGCTCGATGACCCTAAATTCCTGACTGTACACTACTGTAACCTACGGTGCCATCGTCAACTATGAAAACTTACAAAATTGGTGGTAGGTTGGTGAAGGTTTTTGGAAATACTTAACCTGTAACTCTCAAGATTTTTATTGTTTATGGACTAAATTTTTTCGATGCCAAGATAATCACAACCTTTTCCAGTTTGCCAAGTCAGTGGAAGAAGAGCACGAAAAATTATGAGCAGAGGACAAATAAATGCAAATGTCAAATGATAATGTAATGCGTTCACTCCCCTAGAAACTGACAATATGGAAGCATTACTATAATTTATGTGATGTATCAAACAGTACGTGTGATATGTCAAACAATCGATTCGTTAGCCGTATTTATAACACAAAAAACTCCAGGCACTTTATTAATTGTACACGTTATTAATTTTTCACATTCACCTGCAAAGATTTCCCATTTGGTGAAAGGTTGGTAAATGTTGTTGGAAACAACTAGCCTGTAACTCTCAAGCTTATTATTGTTTATGGATTCAATTCTGGTGATGCCCAGTAAATTTCAGCCACTTCCAGTTTGCCAAGTCAATGGAAGAAGAACACAAAAAATATAAGAGCAGACGACAAAAAAATGCAAAGAGAAAATGATGAAGCAATCTGTTCGCTCCCCTCAAAAGAAATTACAATTTGGAAGCATAACTGTAATCTACGGGATGTATCAATCATATGTGTGATATGTCAAACGATCGTTACAATTATTTATAACACAAATAAATTCCAGTCATTTTATCAATTGTACACTTTATTAATTTATCACATTCACCTGCAAAGATTTCCCATTTGGTGAAAGGTTGGTGAATGCTTTTGGAAATTATTAACCTGTAACTCTCAATATTTTTATTGTTGATGGACTCAATTTTTATGTGATGTCCAGACAATTTCACCCACTTCATTTGCCAACTCACTGGAAGAAGAACGCAAAAAAAATATATGAGCAGAGGACAAATAAATGCAAAGGGCAAATGATCGAGTAAGACATTCACTCCCTTCGAAATATGACAATATTTCCCGATATAGAGTGGAGGAAGTACAGCACTGGCGTGCGCAGCCCATTGCATTAGGGTGTGCACCCATAGAACATTTATTAACTGAAAACTAAATTTTAGAAGATTTTGCAAAAAAAAATAATTTTTCATTCGAAATAACGAGCCTGTAACCAAAGATACAGTCGGTTTTAATGTTATTTATCATGAACCAGATAAGGGGCATCTAATATGTCAATGTAGGAGGACTAAAAGGACCTCTTCATCTTCTTCTTGGGCACACCAGGCACACCCCCTGTGCACGCCTATGGGCATAACCAATGTTTATGCTGAGTTACAGTCAATATTCATGTAATTTATCATGAAACTGATAAGGAACATCCAAAATATCGATGTAGGGGTCATAGATGAACCCTTTACCAACCTAAGGGTGTGCCTGGGCACACCAGGCACACCCTGTGCGCATGCCTATGAAGTACAGTATATATATATAGACGACAAAACGCAATTGTACGGTATGGATATGGATGGACGTATGAATTACCGGAGCACATGGCTTTACAGGTTAAATAGTAATTCCCTAGCACTTGACGTCTCTGTATTGGACAAAGAAGAACTGTAAAACAGGCCTACAAATAGCAAAAGGTAGTAGTTTAAAGTAAGGCAGTAAAAAATGATTATGTGGACCTCTTTCAGGCTGTAAGACCTCCCCTTCGGTGGAAGAGCGTAGAGAGGAGTGGAGTCCAATTTCTTTGGTTCAGGAAGAGCTGGGTCTCAGGATTTAGGTGGCACTGGCTTTATGGAGAGATCTTTTGATCACTCAAAGTGGTAGGACTGATGTTTAATTTACCATTTGAGAAGATCTCCCCATTCGGACCATGGACATGGTGAAAGATTTCATCAACCTTAAGTTCCAGAACCGTCTTATTTAATTCTTTACTGGAAAATATGAGACGATACAGTGGCGAAAATGAGTTGCTTTAAAGCGTGAGGTGCCTAGGTCCCCAACCGATGAGTTCCATTCCTATCTGTACCTTCTATTACGTGGAAGTCAATGGAAGAAGAACGCAAAAAAATATATGAGCAGAGGACAAATAAATGCAAAGGGCAAATGATAAAGTAACGCGTTCACTCCATTCGAAATATGACAATTTGGAAGCATAACTATAATTTATGGGATGTATCAATCGTACGTGTGATATGTCAAACGATCGTTACAAGTATTTATAACACAAATAAATTCCAGGCGTTTTATCAATTGTACACTTTATTAATTTTTTCACATTCACCTGCAAAGATTTCCCTATTTCAGAGTTTTTCAGCCCGGCATAATTTGAACCATCGATGCTTGTCATGATGTGAAGTACAGATTAGAAATGAATAATTCATGTAACCCAGCAAATGTTTCAGCGCTCATCTTTCTCTACCATGCAAATGGCCGGAGTGAGTTTTTTTTTATTATTTTATATTTTTTTCTCTCTTCGACAGAAATGCAAAGCATAGTTTTGATCAACCGAGCACAATATAGTTTGTAATAGCTTTTGATAAAGTGGCAAATGATACGCCGGCGCTCTAAAGGCCGCATTGTAACACTAAAAATTCCAAGAAAAGGATCTCTATTTTATTTTTTTATTTTTTTTACCGGCAAAGTAAGAAAATACAGAGCATTTTCTGAAACGATGAAATATTATCTTACTTTGTGCCGCTGATTTGGATTTACAATTTTCCAAGTTCCAGTTAAACAGATTAAAATTGCTTTTGCACTTTTTTTTTTTCGGGCGGCAGATCCTTAACAATAAAAACGTCTAGTATTTTTTATTGCAAAAGAAATGTTCCTGGAGTTCTGTACAATACATTTGCTTCCAACCATTTGCCGCTATGTGAATATTCTAATAACAGCTGTGATGGGGATTTTTTTTTTCTTTATTTGATTTGATTTGTGCAAATTTGGAGCAGCAGATGCATTATTTTTTAATTAGATCAGAACCCAATCCGCGGGATGGAATCGCTATATTTTATATTCCGGTGACGTTCGCCTATATCCTGGTTTGCGTGTGCCGTGTATTGGAATTAGGTTGATATAGGACATTTGAGTGTATATTTGTCATGGAACACAAGAGATAACTCTCCTTGCCTATAGAATGTGCAGAAGACACTACCAGAAGATGCAGGTGTTAGCCTGGAAACAATGAAACAAATACAGATACATATCATTTGTGTTTGAACCAATCGGGCTTCACTCAACTTTCTCCAAACACGTATTAGACCAGGGGCCAGATGTTTCTCATCATCATCACATGAAAACCACCTCTTGCAGCTTACAATGTGAAATATAGTTCCGAAGCATCTGGAAGCATGTTTTTTTTTTGTTTTATAAAGTATTTTACCAAGAAGGATACATTGAGATTTCTCTCATTTTCAACTATGTCCTGGGTAGGCAAGTATGTACGATTAGGTGTCTTGCCCAAGGACACTTACTGGAGAGGTGATCTGGCCTGGATTTGAACCTGTGCCTCCGTAGTTATAGAGCAGAGATGTTACCTCTGCTCCATCCAGCCGATATGTGTTATAGACCTATATTTCTCTTTTGGCATAAATGCCATCACATGAAAACCGCCTCTTGCAGCTTACAATGTATCTGACCACATACATTAGACCAGATGCATTCAAACTCTTCAGTAAAGGAGACTACCCTTGGCACTTGTGCTGTATTGCCATCCGGGCCGCCATCATGGGAGTGACAGCCGATGGCATGTTCAGGGTCCCAGTGGCTCCAGAGGACCCTGGTCCTTGTCAAGCCCTGTGCATCTTGTCTAAGTGGCTCAAAGGTAAGGGCATTTCCATGGCACCCAGGACTGGCCCACCAAGATACCAATAAATTTTCTGTGGGGTCGATAAGAGTACTCTGACTCAACACTGATTAGTGTAGTCTGCGCCCATTAGAGGTGCAGACTGAACTCTCTCCTACCAGGAAACACTTTTTTCCCTTTGCTTCTCCACCAGTGATTTAACCCACTCCCTGTAATAGAAGGTAAGCAGAAGAGGAGACTAAATGCTTCATTTTTAGTTAGTTTACTGAAATGGGCAGCTGAAGGTAGAGGGCCCTGACGAGTGGTCAATAAGGGGACCCAAGACTTCTGTTGGCAATTCTGATTGCCGTCTCTTGGCATATAGCTGTACTCTTGAACTTTAGAACATGGCTGTACAGCAGATAAAGAGACACTGTGCAACATGGCCATAGAGGGGAGGAAGTACAGTATATATAGTATACAGTATATATAGACAATAAACCACAACTGTATGGTATGGATATGGATGGATGTAAGAATTACCATAGGACATGGCTTTACAGGTTAAATAGTAATTCCCTAGCACTTGACATCTCTGCATTGAACAAAGAAGAACTGTAGAATAGGCCTACATGGTGGAAGTTTAAAGTAAGGCAGAAAAATGAATGTGGGGACCTCTTTCAAGCTGTAAGACCTCCCCTTCAGTAGAAGAGCGTAGAGATGAGTAGAGTCCAATTTCTTTGGTTCAGGAAGAGCTGGGTCTCAGGATTTAGGTGGTGCTTTACGGAGAGATCCTTTAATCACTCAATCGGCCAATACAGTGGTAAGATTGATGTTTAATTAACCATGTGAGAAGATCTTTCCATTCAGATCATGGACATCGGGAAAGATTTCATCGACCTTAAGCTCCAGAACCGTCTTATTTAATTCTTTACTGGACAATATGAGATGATACAATGGCAAAAATGAGTTGCTTTAAAGCATGAGGTGCTTAGGTCCCCATCGGATGAGTTCCATCCCTATCTGTACCTTCTATTACATGGGAGGAACTGAACACAATGTCAGGTGGGGAGACTAAAATTAGACACGTCTAATCCTAATTTCTAACCCTGATGTTCGATGGTTTCATTCGACAGGTTTAATCAGGCGAATCCTATAGGTTTCAATGTAAAAAAGTCCCTGTTTTCATTTGTTTCGGATCATTTTGTTCCATTTTTTTTCAGTTTCGGATCATTTTCGTTCTGATTTTTCATTTCGGTTTTGTGTGTTATGTTACCACGATTTGTATTTTCAGACCGATTCGTTAATTCGGCGGGCCGATTTTTCGTAGTTTGGAAATGCTTGCGAAATACGAATCGGCTAATTTTCGTCCGAATTTTGATTTGGAACGAAACGCACATATCTAGTTTGTAATTAATAAAGTTGACAGTAAAATGGAAATTGTAAGCAGTATAGTCTGCGCCAGAAGATATTCCTTACCGTCTCCATTTCACCGACTTATACCGGAGTAGGTGCTTTATTAGCGCCTGGCCCCAGAATGAAGTGCAAGGCTGCCTGATCAGCAGTGCTGATCAATTTTGGGGAGGGGGTACGACTAGTGATTCAGTAAGGGGGCCCCAAGACTTCTGATGGTAACTCTGATTGCCGTCCCTTGGAATATGGTTGTACTCTTGATTCTGCTGCTGATGAGAGGAAGTGGTGGATCACACAACCCTGGTTAAGGGATTTAATGGGGCGGCGGGTTTCAGAGCGTGTTATGTGATTTAGCAAATACAGGATCACTTAACACCAGCTTCGAGGAGACTTTACTTCACAGTGCAATACCGTCTCCTGAAGAGCCATTCCTGGCGAAACGCGCGTTGGGTGCGGCAGCAGGCAGGGACTTTCCAACCATATACTGTCCATTCCGTTTTTGGCAACCGTGTCAAACCTAAGTGGTCTCTGATACAATCATTGGTTAACCATTGCGGCAGATTTTGAGCTAATTTAGCCAAGTATTGTGGACATAAGTGTATCCCTTGCCTTGTTGCTTTACTGTGGTCGTTCTTGCTGCACAATTATTATGCTTTAATTACCATCTCGGTTTTTCATGGTAGTTACCACCAATTGAGGTGACCCTTGAAGGTCACTTATTGAATGGTTCCCTAATCTTCATGAATTATTGCAAGACCACCAATTTGTTGTTGTTTTTATTATGTTTCTTTGTCATTGAGCACTTGTCACTGAATTGTTTGTTTGTTTATTTCTACAAGATTGTCAATCAAAACCTTTTTCTTAAACTCTTTATTAAAAGTTATATTTTAGTTATATTTTCAAAAGTCTAGCATCGTCTAGTTCTCAGCACCGGTCCTCTGCTTAGAAAAAGGAGACAAAGACAGCATACAGCGTGCTGCTATTAACATCTTCCATAAGCCTCCAGCAATATGTTCTCTTTGGGTTAATGTGCTCGCACAACCTATAAAATACTGTAGATCTAATCTAACATTTTTTCTCGTGGTCATCTTCTAAGATATAATGCGTGCAATGCGGAGGAGCAGCATTAGCAAGGAGCCCGCTGTTTAATTTAATATTGATGCTCTTTTGGAACGCGACACGTCGAATTCCCTGTTATTATTTGCAACTGGCAGTGTGGGTTATTATCCTTGAAGTGCCAGAGGAAAGCTCGTTTCCGCATCCTTCAGAGACCTGCATGTTTTGTCATAACAGCTTCCTTTTATAAAACACGACTCGCTATATATAGCTATTTATAATAACCTAATGTGTTAAAATCAGCAAATTCCACTTTTCTTGAAGAAGATTTTATACCATCTCCCGTCCTATATTTATTTTTTGCCCCTACACATATTTGTTTTTACTTATTCCTCGAAGCTTTTATGTATATAGGAATTATCTGACTCTGTTATGTGCAAAATTGCATACACTCCGCTTCCAAGGACGACTGCTTTCTAAAAGCTTCCATTACTACGATGACAACACTATATAATTTTGTTTCCCCCCCCCCTTTCGATTTAATTTTAAGATATGGGGAGTTGATGAGGCATTATATGTCTCTTTTTGCATATTTACTTTCTTCAAAACCCCCCAAATATATTGAATATATAAAATATTCAACATAATGACTTACTTTCCATTCATTTATAGTAAGGACCATGCTTGCGCATTACTTACAGGGCTGGTTTTATAACTAGGCAGAGTAGGCAAGTTCCTACAGGTGCCTGCCACAAGGGGGCGCCTTGTTCTATAAGATAATATATAATTTTCTTTTACAGTCATTTAGACCACTGTTTCTCTGGAGCCCTATAGACTAGAGGGACACATGAGGTATCATTGGAAAGGCCAGATTCTCACCTTTCCAGTGATACCAAATATAACCAGGTTAGTTTTATAAAAATATAAAATATCAAATAAAATAATATTTTACTCTTTTTTTTCTAACGCAGCACTATTTTTCAATATACCATTATAAAGTGAACAGTGATGCTGCGCTAACTCACCTCCTATTCCCAAAGAACAAAGGACACAAATAGTTCGTAATGGCATTCCCCAAGCACCATTTACGTCTTACTAGAATCTTATGGTCACCAGAAGAGAAAACCAGCCATGGTGCAGCTATGCTGCTGGTAGTAGTCATTAGCCGCACCGTAAAATTAGAAGCCAAGCTGTTAATATAGAGGTTGGTTTGTAATTAAGCTTACATTAGGTCCTTGGATTGTTTTAGCTAGGACATATTTTACTATGTTACATTACACAACATACATTTGAGAGTTTGCTCTACATTCCATAAAAGACACCTTGAATAAGATATTAACCCCTTCACCGCCAAGATCATCTACACTCAATCTGTAAGTCACCTCTTGGTGCCCCTATATCAAGTATAGTCGATCTGGTGTCCCACAGGAACAATGCACAGGTATTTAGTTTATTGTAAACTAGATTTGTTGGCATTTGGGCTTCAGAACATGTCCCTAAAGTTTTAGTATCGCGGGCATTATGCACGAGGTGCTAATGCTTTTTAAAACCAGCTGGAAATGTCTCCAACAGACATTACCCCAACTGATTCTGCACGGAGCCCAGAGCTGTAGTAACTCCTTTTGGTCAGCAGGTGGCAACATCTCCCTTCCAAATAGGTTATTACAGTATGGATTACACTGGGGATATTCCCAAATATTTCTTACTGTATAATTAATTCAAAATGATTTTCCAGAAAACAACTGGTGGTTACTTACAGTGATTTTCTGGAGAATCTCTCTGGTAGTGAAGGGGTTAAGAAGATTTCTATAACTACATTTAACAAGATATCGAAAAGATAGTTTGCTAAAATTCTCTCCATTTTAAAGTCTCAGGAGACTCAAAATTGGAAAAAAAAGGATCCTCCTGTGACAGATTACATGGTTTAGAAGATGGTATATAATTTTAAGACATGCGGACATACTGACATGTCGGCCAGGCATATTTTAAGCCAGAAAGCACCCTTAGAATTGAGCACCAACATTAACGTTTACCAGATTCTTGAACATTGTGAAAAACAACACATTTTATAAAACTTGTAACTGTATTATTTACTTGTTACATTATTTTTGCACTAATTGGCAAACAGAAACATTGATCGCCTATCACTAAACAAATCGGTCTATGTTCGAACGTCAAGTGAAGAACGTTGCAAGGTCACGATGACTGATAATGTGAAATCTGAATATGTAAGTGCCCTAGATATAGTGCAAGGGGAAAATGGAAATATATGGATCTATGTGCATGTCGCAAGGACGCGGTGTTCTAAACAATTGGGATATTATGAAAAGTGTTATTATTATGCACATAACTAATCAATTATCATATTGGAAGGCTCAATAGTGTCTTTATTGTGGCGATTTAGCTATTCTGGGTGAATGGGCTCTGTGAAGTTTGTATTGATATGTTCCATGATATGTTTTGCTTGTTAAGCCCCAACAACTATACGATAATTAGAATGATTAGCATAACGATTGCCTAAAATACGTCTCGTTTGTATGAAAAATACTACGGGTTAGCATCTGTAAACCGAAATCTGAAAACCATTTGAGTGTCAGCATGATGCTGTAAGTTAATAGTTCAATGTACGCCAAAGTCTGAAGCGAAAATTCCATGTCTGCCATCTTGATTTTTGGGAAGCAATGTTCACACTTTCAGGGCTATTCAAAGAGCGCCAAACCCGCCACCGCCGGGAACCAAACGGTGAATTTCTCCGTACGGTGCAATTTTGTGGCAGTTTGGCTATGCAGAAAGCTGTCACTTTAAGCAAGCATGGGATAGGCATAAGGCTATCCTAAACAAAAGATAAATCCAGGTAAAGTATCCATGTAATTGGGCAGACTAGATGGGCCGAAAGGTTCTTATCTGACGACATTTTTCTATGTTTCTATGGCGAACTGACAGCGAAATATGGTGCAGTTCACACAATTCATCGATCTTCGACGGCAGTGAAATTGGCCCATAGAGAAGTAATGGTTAATCTATTCACAGAACGCCGAACTGCCCCATCATTGAAATGCTCTGATTCTCAGTGGTTCAGTTCGACATCTTAAAACAGGCAAAACTCATAGGATTCAATGTAAAAAAAAATATATATATATATTTTTTTTTACTGAATAGTTTATTCTTTTCATTTTCAGCAAACCGTCTTTTTACTTATTTATTTTTTGGTATTATTTGGAGATTGTTTTGGAATTTTTAGGCGTAACTTTTGATTCCCTTTTTTTTATATGTACTTTTTTTATTCTGTAACAGACCTTTTGATTATTTTTTTAAAGACATGTTTTATTATTTCCACACATTTTCATACAGTTTTATTGTATTGAACACCTTTTAAAGAATAGCAGAGTGCCGTTTTTTTATTTCCTGCAGTTCGGCGGCGTTCAGCGGTCAGTTTGACGGTCTTTGGCGACGTTCGGCGAGCTGATCGGCAGTCGGCGGCTGTCTTCGGTGGCTTCGCGTTTGGCTCACTTTGGAGACCCTGCGGTGAATAGTGAATTCACGGCAGGCTCTGCCAACTGGAATCGCCAAAGCGAACCGAATGAGAAAGCTCCGAAATGTCACTGAAATTTCGGTGCTTTCCGAATAACCCGCTTATTTTGAATGCAGTCGCATCAAGGTATCTTTGCATACTAAAACCAAAAATACAACCACTGCCAGCGCTGCTAGAAAAGGTGCACTAGTGCTACCCGGTTTATTTCAATGAGGAACACAGAAACAATGCAGACGTTTCGGGGTCGCAGCCTCTTCTTCAGTGTGCAGTGTCCTAACGACTATACAGACAGAGACCTATAAATACATCAAGCACAATAAAGAAATCACACCCTCCCATGATACACTTGTAAACGATTCACTTACTAAACAATAATATCGTCGGACAAGAATGTGAAAACAACATTACCGCGCTCCGCCGTCTGCATGTATACCAAAATCAAAGATGGCGGCGTCGGCACGTATGCGAGCATGCGCCAGACTCCAGACCCTCTTGCGAGACCAGAAGTGGCCTATACTGCACCTGCAGGAGAGCCAGAAACAAAAAAAAAAGAGCCGAATCTACCGGCACTGGCGATCGTGGGCATCCAAGGAAGGTGACTAGATCCGACCTGAATGTCCCAGTGAAAAAATCGTCCATCTGAAAATTCATACTGGTTCATATGGGATCAGCCACGTCTGAAAACAGAAAAACATAAAACCTACACCATATGCGACAACCCAAAACAATATATACAGACAGACATCAAATCAGTGACAGACAATATATTAGATATATTGTTGCATATGGTGTAGGTTTTCTGTTTTTCTGTTTTCAGACATTGAAGCCCAAGAGGGTGGGTCCCTGGTATTTGGTCCTCCACGGCTCAACTCGACGCATTTCTTCACTTGGACTTCATCAGGAGCATACTGGCCTCTTGTCCTCCTCACACTTATATATGGTCAAAACTAATTAAACATTTGTAATCCTAAATGTAATTAAAAAGTTCCGCCCCCACCATGCGGAGGTCCAATATTACACGTGACCCTTCTATTCATACAATCCGATTCCGCCATCTTGAGACCTGGCACTTCACTTAAAACCAGACCCATATCCAATGACACATTCAAAAGCCGGGTGCGTCACTAATGCACCGTCCAATGTCTATAAACCCATATTTGATACTCCTGACCAAAAAATGGCTGACAGTCAGCCAAATAAAGGTGCCGATATTGGTCATCAAGCTGAATTAAATCGAGGCCTATATCTTAAGGTTGTCAAGAGTCTATTATAGTGATATCAATATTTTTTTAAGGCTGTAGAGGGTCTTTTATTATAAAGAGGTTGCTATACTGAAATAATCCGTAGAGTCTCTATATATATGCAGACATCGCGGGAAGTCTTTATTTTACTGATCGAGCTGTACCGACAAGGTATGAAGCGTATATATGATTTGTAGATAGTATCCGAAGGCACTAAAGAGTCTCTGTTTTATGGGTCTTCCCATTATGGAAGACTTTAAAGAATGTTCAATGGTCTAGATATATTGCCGGGATCTTAGGAGTCTTTATTATAGTGATCTAGATGTACTTGGGGAAGGTGAAGACTCTTTATCATGTTGATCTAACTATAACAGAAGGCTGTGAAGGTTATTTTATTGGTTTAGATATATCTGAATACACACTGCCTGGCCACAAAATGTCACTTTTGACCGTACAAGCCTGTTATGATCTGGGGTGGCTTCAGTTGGTCAGGTTTAGGTTCAGCAACGTTATGCGCCCAAAAACATGAGGTCATGTGACTCCCTGAATATACTGAACGAGCAGGTTTTTCCATCAATGGGTTTTTTCTCCCCTGTTGGCACAGCGGGCATATTCCAAGATGGCAATGCCAGGATTCATCGGGCTCAAATTGTGCAAGAGTGGTTGAGGGAGCATGAGACATCATTTTCACACATGGATTGGCCACCGCGCAGTCCAGACCTTAACCCCATTGAGGTTAATCTTTGGGATAATGCGCTGGAGAAGACTTTACGCAGCGCCGCGACTCTCCCATCATCAATACAAGATCTTGGCCACAAATTAATGCCACTTTGGACGCCAATAAATGCTGTGACATTGCGTGAGCTTATTGACACGATGACGCGGCGAATGTGTTCTGGAATCACAGCAAAAGGTGAAACAACGAAATATTACATTGTGAGACTTTATTTTTGGCCAGGCGGTGCATCATGTCATATTTTAGGGATAAATAAATTGAACATTAGTCAATTAAGCCCCAACTCACTTAAAGGGACACGACCACTTACATGAGCTGTTACTAGATTACCTGTGCATTACAAATAAAACCACCTTATAGAACACATTATAAAACACACGCTGCTGTCTTTTCTTCTTTGTTTGATGCTTTGCTTTGTGGCTCTTGCTTATTTAATCTACAATAGGTACTAGTTATGAGATGGAGGAGGGAATGTTTAGATACGGCAGCAGGAGGCGATTGTTCTCCAGGCTTACCGAGATAAGAAATGGCAGCTGAATGAGATAAGACAGGGAGCCTAAAAGACTTTTATTTCCCCCCCTGGATATGCCCTTTGAATACATCCCACGCAATACAATGATGCGAGTCGGTCACTGACCCATTCACTCCATTCTATGGCCAAAGCCACACAGTGAGGAGCAAGGGATTGAAAAATACTGTGGGGGGGGGGCAGTTTATAACACCAAATATCACACAATGGATGCACCCAGTGACACATATAGAGGAAAATATCACACAATGGATGCACCCAGTGACACATATAGAGGAAAATATCACACAATGGATGCACCCAGTGACACATATAGAGGAAAATATCACACAATGAATGCACCCAGTGACACAAATAGAGGAAAATATCACACAATGGATGCACCCAGGACACATATAGAGGAAAATGTCACACAATGTATACACCCAGTGACACATATAGAGGAAAATATCACACAATGGATGCACCCAGGACACATATAGAGGAAAATATCACACAATGGATGCACCCAGGACACATATAGAGGAAAATATCACACAATGTATACACCCAGTGACACATATAGAGGAAAATATCATACAATGGATGCACCCAGGACACATATAGAGGAAAATATCACATAATGGATGCACCCAGTGACACATATAGAGGAAAATATCACACAATGGATGCACCCAGAGACACAAATAGAGGAAAATATCACACAATGGATGCACCCAGGACACATATAGAGGAAAATATCACATAATGGATGCACCCAGTGACACATATAGAGGAAAATATCACACAATGGATGCACCCAGAGACACAAATAGAGGAAAATATCACACAATGGATGCACCCAGTGACACAAATAGAGGAAAATATCACACAATGGATGCACCCAGTAACACATATAGAGGAAAATATCACACAATGGATGCACCCAGTGACACATATAGAGGAAAATATCACACAATGGATGCACCCAGTAACACATATAGAGGAATATATTTTCTTAACTAAACATACAAGAGAAAAACAAACACATGTAAGATATCAACAACATCAAATAAACACAATAGGACATTTCATTTTTTGGTTTTATTGGACCTTTAATATAACCAATGTTTTTACTATCTGACTCCATGCGTTTAATATATTTATACAAACAGAGCTTTTTCCTGGGAATTGGAATCCATCGTTTACTTTTCACCCTCTTCACCTCTTTAAGAATGTGCTCTTCCAAGGTTCTGAAGGAGAATTGTGTTGAGCTTTTAAGATAAGACTAAGAAGTGCAGAGAAAAAGTCAATTAGCCTTAGGAAATAATCAATTATAGTTAAAAAGTTTTATAATTAATTTAAAAAGATTAACCGCTTCCGTACCATTTGATGGATAAAACACGGTTTTGTGTTGTCGGCGCCCGAGACAGAGAAGTTGTTAAGGTGTCTAATTAAAAGATTTCCAAATCTAATTAAGTGAATCCTAATAAAAAATAAAAACCCTTCCAAAGCTTCTCTAACGCGCTGCAGCCAATTACGTACTTATGTCATTAATTTGATATGTCCTAATGTAAACTAACAGTTTATATAACATCAGACATTCCGGCAAATAGATCGACACCAACTATTGCATTTTTATCACTGCCTCAATCATGGCATTATGTATTACTCTCAGAGATCATTACGAATGATGAGGACGTGAATAAAAGCAAATTGCGAATTCGGTATGAAGCAAAAGCTCAGCTTTTCTAATCTTCCTGACTGTTTTACAAATGACGTGAATTTATCGTAGGGTAACACGTTGGCTTTGCTTTGTTTTCTTCTATGTTGGAATTAGAAAGTGAATGAATTGATTGGGTTAATTGATACGCTTAACCCCTTCACTGCCAAAATAATACAGTCAGGAGCCAGCGTTTGTTTTTTTGTTGTTTTTTGGAAAATCATTTTTAATTAATTATACATTAAGAAATATTCGGGAGTTTTCCCAGTGTATTCCATACTGCGATAACTTATTTGGCAGGTATACGTCACCACCTGCTGGTGAAAAGGAGGTACTGCAGTTCTGTTCTCCGCGCAGGATCTGCTGGGGAGATTTTTGGGCAGACGCAAGTCCCAGCTGGTTTTAAAAAAGTGTCAGCACCGTGGGCATCATGCCTGCATTGCTAAAACATAGGGGCACCTTTTGGAGCCCTAATGTAAACAAAATTTGTTTGAGACCAATAAATTTAATTTGCAATGATACAGCTTAGGCCCAGATATTATTTTGGCCTTGTTCTGATAATGTCACAGCTCCCCCTGTATCCTGGCAGCTGGAAGCACCTCTTGCTTCTTGCTGGTCGGAAATCGCAGCTGCGGGTCTGAAACAGAACGAAAACGAAGCAGAATATAACAAATTGATGTCCTTTTCATTAATCGATTCGTTATATCGTTTCACTTTGGCCGTGATGCCGAATCTGTTGTATTCAGCACCACAGGCCATGGACAGCGACATGGTGCTGTTTGGTGCAATTTGGCGGCAGTGAAACTCCCCATAGAGAAGCAATGGTTAATCTATTCAGAAAACACCGAACAGCAGAGAAATGTCAGTGAAATGCCCTAATTTGCGGTGGTTCATTCGAAAGGTTTAAACAGTCAAATCCCATAGGTTTCAATGTAAAAAAAAATCCCTGTTTTTAATAAATACTTATTCAACCGTTTATTCTTTTCATTTGCAGCAGAAAGCCGTTTTATTTATTGATTTTTTTTAGAATTTTTGGAGTATTTTTTACATAATTTTTTTTTTCCCAATTGATTTAAAACGACAAGGCTTTTTTTCTTTGCCGAACGCAGCAGTTTTTTCCCCCTCCTTCAGTACAGCAGCGTTTAGCAGGTGATGTCCTTCGTGCTGAAACCTATTTCAGCACCAAAGACAAGGGGAGCTTTTGATCCGGAGCCCTCTGGTGCTGCTGTCCTTGGTGCTGAAATATATTTCAGCACCAAGGACAGGGGGATTACATATATTTTCTTTTTTTAAACCCTAATCTAAGTAGTTAATTAATCCGTTTCACATTCCGAAATAACAAATAAAATTTAAATAACGAATCAATCCAAAATACGAATCACAGTAACTTAACAGACCCACGAAACGAACTAAAAAACATAACGAATCGATCCAAAATGAAACAATTTTTTTTGTGTTTTGCATACATCTTCTAAGCATGTGAAGCAACTCTAGACTGGACTTGCCTGACGCACCGTGTGATCCTGGTGCTTTATAGCTGTGTTTGTCAGCCATTGTATTGGTAGAAGATGAATAAAACTGGGATTTCAATGTGGATCGGGTAGAGAAATGATAGGCCTTGAATAGAGTGGGCAGAGGCTGGGGAAAGGCAAACTTGCATGATGTAGGCCAGGACTCTATCTCTGGTGTGCTGTAAATGGTCTCCATTTTCGGAGTTTCAGTTACTCCTGACAGTGGAGGCACCTCCATAGGGGACATTGAGGAAATGGTCCACCAGCAACTGATCCAGATAGAAAGATGACAAAAAGATAATTGACAATGGTAAAGACTATTTGATTTTTTTGCTGTGGTTTTAAGGATTGACTGAAAAATAGAACCGTAAGAGAGAACAAACTATCGTCGACCTTTCTTTTCATGATTACACTGCTGTAGGACTTTTTCACCCTTATCGATACGAGGCTGGAGATGCTGTTGTGAGATACTGATGTCAAGCGTCAACGACTTGTGATGTTGTGGAAATCTGCTCTATCTTAGGCCACTTCAGACATTCTCAGTCTGGTGGAGGCATGTCAGAGTTCCACCATGTTGAATCTCGCCATCAATCACTGCTCCTGAACGTATCAGAGGATTGGTCGGAGTGAATGTACTGATACATAAAGACCATCTATATCATAGTGAGATGAGAAAGGGGGGGATAAATTAGTTGGGACATTTAACTCCTGGTGGATCTACGATCTTGACCATGGAATATTTCCGATGAGAGGGGCAGGGTGGGTGCCGGACAAAATCCCTACAGCCAGGTTCCCTAATGCCAACACCCCGATGGCCAACTTCCAGACAGAACAAGTGCCGGACATCCCCACTTCCCTACATGGCCAACTTCCGGACATCCATAATCACAGCAGCTAACCCTAATACTAACACCCTAACACTAGGTTTAGGGGGGGTTAGGGCTAGGTTTATGGGGTTAGGGTTAGGGGTAGGTTTAGGGGTTTTAGGGTCAGGGCTAGATTTAGGGGGGTTAGGGCTAGATTTAGGGGGTTAGGGCTAGGTTTAGGGGTTTTAGGGTTAGGGATAGGTTTAGGAGGTTAGGGCTAGATTTAGGGGGTTAGGGTTAGGGCTTGATTTTAGGGGTGAGGGTTAGGGCTAGGTTTAGGGGGTATGGGTTAGGGCTAGATTTAGGGGGTTAGGGCTAGATTTATGGGGGTTAGGGTGAAGGCTAGATTTAGGGGGGTTAGGGCTAGGTTTAGGGGGTTAGGATTAGGGCTAGGTTTAAGGGGGTTGGGGCTAGGTTTAGGGGTGTTAGGGTTAGGGCTAGGTTTAGGGGTTTTAGGGTCAGGGCTAGATTTAGGGGGGTTAGGGCTATATTTAGGGGGTTAGGGTTAGGGCTAGATTTAGGGGGTTAGGGTTAGGGCTAGGTTTAGGGGTTTTAGGGTCAGGGCTAGATTTAGGGGGGTTAGGGCTAGATTTAGGGGGTTAGGGTTAGGTTTAGGGTTTTAGGGTTAGGGATAGGTTTAGGGGGTTAGGTATAGATTTAGGGGATTAGGGTTAGGGCTTGATTTTATGGGTGAGGGTTAGGGCTAGGTTTAGGGGGTTAGGGTTAGGGCTAAATTTAGGGGGTTAGGGCTAGATTTATAGGGGTTAGGGTGAAGGCTAGATTTAGGGGGTTAGGGCTAGGTTTAGGGGGTTAGGATTAGGGCTAGGTTTAAGGGGTTGGGGCTAGGTTTAGGGGTGTTAGGGTTAGGGCTAGGTTTAGGGGTTTTAGGGTCAGGGCTAGATTTAGGGGGTTAGGGCTAGATTTAGGGGGTTAGGGTTAGGGCTAGATTTAGGGGGGTTAGGACTAGATTTAGGGGGTTAGGGTTAGGGCTAGGTTCAGGGGTTTTAGGGTCAGGGCTAGATTTAGGGGGTTAGGGCTAGATTTAGGGGGTTAGGGTTAGGGCTAGGTTTAGGGGTTTTAGGGTTAGGGATAGGTTTAGGTGGTTAGGGCTAGATTTAGGGGGTTAGGGTTAGGGCTTGATTTTAGGGGTGAGGGCTAGGGCTAGGTTTAGGGGGTTAGGGTTAGGGCTAGATTTAGGGGGTTAGGGTTAGGGCTAGATTTATGGGGGTTAGGGTGAAGGCTAGATTTAGGGGGGCTAGGGCTAGGTTTATGGGGGTTAGGATTAGGGCTAGGTTTAGGGGGTTGGGGCTATGTTTAGGGGTGTTAGGGTTAGGGCTAGGTTTAGGGGGGTTGGGGCTAGATTTAGGGGTGTTAGGGTTAGGGCTAGGCTTAGGGGGGGTTAGGGAGTAGGGTCAGGGTTAGTGTTAGCCGCTGGGATTTTGGATGTCTGGAAGTTGGCCGTCAGGGAGTTGTCTGTGTAGGGAAGTTGGCCGTTGGGATTTTGGCATTAGGGAACCTGGTTGTAGGGATTTCGACCCAAACCCGGGCAGGGCACTAACTGGGTAGAGTTTCAGATTTTTATGGTGTTTAATAGCCATAAGATGTTTCAATGAACGATACTGTGACGACTTATATTTAGATATTATTGTATTAGTGACTCTATCTCCAGGAACCTTACTCTACAGAATTAATTGAATAAAACACAAACTCATAAATTCCAAACTTCATTTTTTTTATAAATTATTGTAGCAAATTAATATAGAACATAATTCATAGACCTGCTGTAAATAAAGTCATGCTGGATAGGTTATGTTTTGTAACTTTGTCTCTGAGAATCAGGAAACGAGGCTTTACTAATCTCTGAATAAGAGCACACATACAGGGTTATCCAAAGAGATTCGAAAAGTAATCGCACGTTCAGTGACTTTTCGTTCTCTTCAATTCGGTTCCTTTTGCCGATTGCATTTCGGTGACCCTGCGGTGTATTCAGCAAGCACCACAGGGTCCCCGAATTGCAGGGAAAAGCTGCCGCAAACCTGACGAAACCTAACCGAATGCACGCTGAAAACACGCAAAAACATCTGGATTAACCTTTGAAGAAGCCGAACAGGAGCCGAACAGGAGCCGAATCACACAGAGCTGAAGCAGCTGTGACGTAGAGGAGGCAGTGAATAAATTAGAAAAACCATTTGTATGAATCTGGGAAAATGAAACGCTGTTTGCAAAGAAACTACTGAGCGAAAATGTCTGAAATTTTCACAGGAGGTCCAGGGAATGATAATAAAGAGGGCTGTTACAAAAAAAATAAGCAAACTGAAAAAAAAAAAAAAAAAAAATTGGACTTTTAATTTTTTTTTTAAAAATTCAGAAAAATGCTTAAAGTATCCTAAAAAATCTATAAATAAAGAGACTTTTTGCTGCAGAATTTTATAATGAACGGTTTATTAGATATTGAATTAAAACGGGAATATTTTTAACATTGAAGCCTATGGGATTCTCCTGAATAAATTTGCCGAATTAAACCACCGAATGGCAGGGCATTTCGGGAACCTTTCACTGCTGGTTTGTGTTCTCTGAGTAGCCGAAGCAGTGCTTTTTTATGGGGATTTCACTGCCCTCGAACAGACACCGAACAGGCACCGTATGTGCAGGCAATTCGACAGGATTTGGCGAATTGCCTGCTCTCTGGATAGCCGAATGGCCAGGAAAGGTAACCGAACGCTGATTTTCAGCGTTCGGTTACCTTTCTCAAGCAATTCGAATCTCTTTGAATAACCCTGATAGTAATCCAGTAAGGAAATAAATCAAGGCCAATGCTTTCTAGGAACCCGGCTCCATAATCCTTGGTATTGTTTATGGATTATCATGAGAGAGTTGGCAAGATCTACATCTCAGCCTTTCTTTATTGTGAAGTCGAGGAGCCTTACTTTCTTCCATGACTGTCGCTTTGCTCATTGGATGTAAAAAACTCTCAAATGATTCATAAATTATGTAGAATTGTACCTTAATTTTGGCTAGAAAGTGGTCACCTTTAACCCCTTCACTACCAAGCGATATTTACTGAAGAAAATGTTATCATAACCTTTATTTCAAACATAGGATGTGAAGTTAACAATAAAATATCAGGTAAAATAGACGTTTTGCACAGAAATCGTTATTCTGAGATAGTTAAACAATTTAAATAATGTTAATTTGCTCATTTTTAATTTTTCATGTATTAGTTTATCCTTTACAGAAATTTTGTTGAAATGTTAGATTCTGAGCTCTAGATGGTGTCCTTTATCTTACACAATTTCAAACAGGGTCTGCATTATTATCATACAGGCAGAAAAGACCTTTGCGTAAGACACAGTAACTGTGATAAAAAAATAAATAATAAAAACGATCTCCTGATTATGGGGATTTGTAGTGATCATATTGAGATTATTAGCAATGCAGCTTCTAAAAAATACCAATAGAATATAAACATAATATCTGTATTTATCATAATGCCTGCATATGGAAATTAAAGTAACACCTTGTATCTGTATGTGCTGCATAATGCCTGTGTATGGCAATTACAGCAACACCTTGTGTCTGTATGTGCTGCATAATACCTGTGTATGGCAACTACAGCAACACCTTGTATCTGTATGTGCTGCATAATGCCTGTGTATGGCAATTACAGCAACACCTTGTGTCTGTATGTGCTGCATAATACCTGTGTATGGCAACTACAGCAACACCTTGTATCTGTATGTGCTGCATAATGCCCGTGTATGGAAATTACAGCAACACCTTGTATCTGTATGTGCTGCATAATGCCTGTGTATGGCAATTACAGCAACACCTTGTATCTGTATGTGCTGCATAATGCCTGTGTATGGCAACTACAGCAACACCTTGTATCTGTATGTGCTGCATAATGCCTGTGTATGGCAATTACAGCAACACCTTGTATCTGTATGTGCCGCATAATGCCTGTGTATGGCAATTACAGCAACACCTTGTATCTGTATGTGCTGCATAATGCCTGTGTATGG
>CM019067.1:321552119-321659619 GCA_009667805.1 Leptobrachium leishanense | reverse complement strand
TTAATGGGCACTGGGCATCTCACATGGCACAGCTTATGTCCCAAGCAAACGGTTAATGGGCACTGGGCATCTCACAGGGCACAGCTTATGTCCCAAGCAAAGGGTTAATGGGCACCGGGCATCTCACAGGGACCACGGGATCTTTTTTAAACTTACTTTTTAATTGTAATCATTATAAAATGATATAAAATGGAAAATGAATCGATCCGAAATGTTGAATCGGTCCGTATGAACGAATCTAAACAATCCAAAATTATCCGAAACAAAAGTAGAATCAATTCGAAATGATCTGAAACTAAAAAAATGAAATCTATGCATTTCAAGACAAAGCAATGGGTTAATGGGCATTGGGCATCTCACAGGGCTCAACGTATGTCCCAAGCAAAGGTTATTGGGCACTGGGCATCTAAAAGGGCACAGCATATGTCCTAAGCAAAGTGTTGATGGGCATTGGGCAGCTCAAAGGGCACAGCGTATGTCCCAAGCAAAGGTTAATGGGCACTGGGCAACTCACAGGGTCCACTTTTTCTGTCCCAAGCAAAGGGTTAATGGGCATGGGCATCTCGCAAGGCACAGCGTATGTCCAAAGCAAAGGGTTAATGGGCATTGGGCATCTCACAGGGCACAGCGTATGTCCCAAGCAAAGGGTTAATGGACATTGGACATCTCACAGGGCACAGTATATGTCCCAAGCAAAAGGTTAATGGGCATTAGGCATCTCACAGGGCACATCATATGTCACAAGCAAAGGGTTGAAATGGGCATTAGGCATCTCACAGGGCACAGCGTATGTCCCAAGCATTACTTTTTGGTTACTTTTGGAGAGAGACTGTGGAGACACAGGTTTGAATCCTGGCAAGAGCACCTCTCCAGTAAGTGTCCTCGGGCAAGACACCTAACGGTACATACTCGCCACCCAGGACTTGAAAACTAGAGAAATCTCAATGTTTCCTTCCTGGTAAAATCCTTTCTCCAAAAAAAAATGATAGAAAATTGAAAACGAATCGATCTGAAATTTCGAATTGATCCGTATGAACGAATCTAAATGATCCAAAACGAAAGAAAAATTGATTCGAAATGATCCGAAACGAAACCCCACGGACTGAAAAGATCCGAAACGATCCGAAACGAAAAATACCGCCGTGCACATGTCTAATTTTTATAGAATTTTATGTGTTGCCAGTTGTATTCATTGTTGTAAATCTTTATGAATTTATATAAAATGTCTTGTATCTATCTGACAAACTCACACTCTTCCTGTTACATTGTGGATATTGTTACTGACAATAGCTTTTAATTGTTTTCAGGAGCTGGTGGGCAGCAACCCTCCGCAGAGGAACTGGAAAGGCATCGCCATCGCCCTGCTTGTAATTCTGGTCATTTGTTCCTTGATTGTAACGTCCGTTATCCTGTTAACTCCAGGTATCACTTGTTTTTATTTACTATTACCTTCCCTGTGTTACCGCGTCGCTGTTTGCATGCACAAAATGGCCAAACAAGTGGAGATACTGGTTTTGTTCACATTTCAATGCAGATGGTAGTAGGCTATTCTGAGTCTGTGACCCGCACGCATTTTATGTCAGCCACGATGAGAAAACATTGTGAACATTGAGTGTGTTCAAGGGAACTGGAATGAGAAATATTAGGAGTGTTTAAAATGATCTATAGAAGGTCATTTATTGTTATCCCTGATATGATGGTGAATAGAAGCACATTGTGTTTGTTAAACGACACTGCTTATTGTTAATATTTAGCTGGGTAAAATGTAACATTTACGTGTTTGCTGCCGTTAGAAAACAGTAGACATGTGCACAGCACATAATTTCATTTTGAACTAATGGATTAGTCCTAAAATGCAATTTATTTAGTTGCTAAAGAAATTCGTTTTCAGTTCCTTAGTATGAAAACTAATTTCATTCATCCGGAAACCAGTGGATACAATTACTATTGTAGTGGCTCCTCAGAGGGCTGAGATTGCTGCTTGCTACAATGTGTCAGGCAAAGCTGTTACAGTAACTGACTGCAGCTCATCACAGTGCTCAGAGTTTCAGTCAAACTAGTAAATATAGTTTTATATATAACAGGTTAGAACAATATTATTTCATTGTTTTACTGAAACTCTGAGCGCTGTTACAGTCAGTTACTGTAACAGCTGAGCCTGATACATTGTACTGAGAGATAATATAACAAGCAGCCGATCTCAGCGCTCACAGCCACTGGATTTAAAGGGCTAAAAAAGGCTCCTCTCTGTATAATGTATAGAACATCCTCCTGCATCAATTAATACCCCTCTCTGTATAATGTAGATAACATCCTCCTGCATTAATTAATACCCCTCTCTGTATAATGTATACAACATCCACCTGAATTAATGTCTCTCTCTGTTTAGAACATCCTCCTCAATTTATACCTTTCTCTGTATAATGTATAGAACATCCTCCTGCATTAATTAATGCCCCTCTCTGTATAGTACATACTACTGCATTGGCATGTGGAGAACTTCAGAATGCAATGCTTATCCAGCACAGGAGAGGGAACTTTTACTTAAACTTTGTATCTCTGTGGGGGAGACACAGGAATATAAAAGCAGGGGAGAGGGAAAATATTAACGTAAATCGGTCTGAAAGCTCAGAGAAGAGATGACTGGTGCAAATTTATTTTTATAATAAAATAAAGCACTTTAAATCCAGGGAAAACATTCAAATAAATCACACTGAAGGCTCATAATGACAGAGTAACTGTGAGAGCTGGATACTAAATGTATCAGACGTAAAAAAAAAACTTTATAACAAGCAGCACTGGGAGAGGAGAGGGACTTTATATAAAACGTGTATTAAAGATGAGGAAAGGAGGATAGTGCTCCTGGATAATATAAAATGTATCAGACCTAAGCCCCTATTATACAGAGCGGGAGGGGAGATAGCAAGCGTTTTATAAAGTCCCTCTCTTCTCCCAGCGCTGCTTGTTATAAAGGGGTTTTTACTATCCAGCCCTCCTCTCTCATTAGCTTTCAGTGTGATTTATTTGAATGTTTTCCTTCTCCAGCTGCTTTTATCATCTTGTCTGCCTCATAGACATGCAAGGGTTAAGTAAAGGTTTCCTCTCCTGTGCTGGCTGCCTGTGATGCGAGTGAGTATTCTGGAGCTCTATCAGTGTCAGATTTTTAGGTAGGGGTCGGGAAGGATTACGCATACAAACCTTTTCTGTAGCTTTGCGATGTTGCGCTCTTCATTGCTGGTCTCCTTCACTCATCAATGTAATATCACAAAAAGGACTGAAACTAAAATGTAGTGCATTTTATTTTAGTTTCTTTCATTTTTTGTACTGAGCAGTTTCGTATCTCTTGAGTCATACGAAAACGAAATTATCCCAAATTTCGGACTAAATCGTTTTAGTACTAAAACGAATGCACATGTCTAGAAAACAGTATTAATTTGAAGTATGGGGCAGATATATATACACTGTAGGGCAGGCCACTTTAGCCTTGCCTGTTCCCAGTGTTCGCATAGAAACATGGTTAATCTAGACATGGACACCTTGATCGAGGTACCTAGAAAGGTATGAGCTATACCAGGGATAACAGTCTCCAGTCCCCTAGTTGTTGGTGGCTTAATTTCCCAGAAATTTTTGAATGCAATCGATGGCCAGAGAATCATGGGAGTTGTAGTTCAACAACATCTGGGGGTGCCAGAGTTGGACATCCCCAAACTACACCCTCCAGACAAGGCCTAGGTAATTGTCTGACAATCCTACATTCTGCTATTTTTGTGGCACCTACCTCTCGTGCAACAAACCACAGTGTTGTTCTAAGCCCCGTCACTACCGAGATCGAGATATCTCGGGCTTCAAAGGCACCACCCGGTGCCCGATATCGAGATATCTCGATCTGCAGCTCTGCACCCCAAAAGCAAATTAAATTTGTTTGCTGCAAACGAATGTCGTTTGCTTTTGGGCTGCAGAAGGTTACCCAAAGTTATAGCCCTGTGTGAATAATGTCCAAAGAGCTAAAACTGTGTGAAATCGACTGAAGAATGTCCTGACATCAGACATTCAGCAGCCGATGCAGAGAACCGCGAGCTGCAACTGTAACAGCTGTAACTCAATTTGACAGTAGATGGCACCGTCTACTGGCCAAATATGTTACTACAGTAAGGAAGACACTGGGAATATGCCCATCTATTTCTTAATGTATAATTAATTAAGAATGATTTTTCTAGAAACCACTGGTTCCTGACAATGTTTTTTTGGAAAATCACTTGGTAGTGAAAGGGTTAAGCTCCAATGTATAGTAATGGTTGTGCATGAAAAGTGCAACCCTGCAGTATGTATAATCTATATGCCGCTGGAGACAAAAGAGAAATCACAGATGCGCTACCTCGATTACATGGTTAGTTTCATGTTAGAAGCATTTGGAATATACATGATGCAGGGCAGACTTTTTTCCTGTACTCTCTCCCTGCATGAATTAGTAATATGTGTCCAAAAAAACATGGCCGATCTGTCAACCATACTTGTATAGTACAGATCTTTTCGGTTTCGGTGCATATGCTGGCGCTTTATAAATAAAGAATAATAATAATAATAATACTGTACATTACCATTAGGGTTGCCAGGTCGGCCATGTTTTCCTGAACACATATTACTATTTCATGCAGAGGGGGGGCACAGCGAAAAGTGCTACCCTGGCTGAGACATGTATAATTTGGGTGCCGGACAAAATCCCTACAGCCAGGTTCCCTAATGCCAACATCCCGACGGCCAACTTCCAGACAGAACAAGTGTCGGACATACCAAGTTCCCTACACGGCCAACTTCCAGACATCCATAATCCCAGCGGCTAACCCTAATACTAACACCCTAACCCTTAGGCAGTTAGGCTTAGGGGTTAGGGCTAGGTTTAGGGGGGTTAGGGCTAGGTTTAAGGGGTTAGGGTTAGGTTTAGGGGGTTAGGGCTAGCTTTAGGGGGGTTAGGGCTAGGTTTAGGGGGTTAGGGTTAGGTTTAGGGGTTAGGGCTAGGTTTAAGGGGGTTAGGTTTAGGTGGGTTAGGGTTAGGGCTAGGTTTAGGGGGGTTAGGGTTAGGGCTAGGTTTAGGGGGGTTAGGCTTAGGTTTAGGGGTTAGGGCTAGATTTAGGGGGGTTAGGGCTAGGTTTAGGGGGTTAGGGTTTAGGGCTAGGTTTAGTGTGGTTAGGGCTAGGTTTAGGGGGGTTAGGGTTAGGACTAGGTTTAAGGGGTTAAAGAGTAGGGCTAGTGTTAGCCGCTGGGATTGTGGATGTCTTACAAGTTGTCCGTCAATGAGTTGTCTGTGTAGGGAAGTTGGCCGTTGGGATTTTGGCATTAAGGAACCTGGTTGTAGAGATTTGACCCAAAATGTATAATTCATATGCTGCAGGAAACAAATTAAGGCAGGTCACTGCCATCATTCCTTACCTGTAGCATATGCAGTCTACATACTGCCGGGTTGCATTTTTCATGCACGGTGCTTATAAAAGGGAATGTATATTAATGATTCCTATATAAATTATGTAAGTACTATAAGCCTGAGCAATTGTTGCAAGCCAAGAAATACCCTAAATTCATCGTTTATACCCATATATGGTCGAACAAGATTAACCAATGTTAAAATAGTGCTTCCTGTCTCACTTCATCCCAGGTGCTATAAATCATCCTAAAACCAACCCATGGTTGCAATATGTGTCTTATTAATTACCCCTAAACAGTCTCTGTGCTGCATAACACCATAAACACCCACCGATTAACCCCCATAATGCCATAAAATACTATCTTCACTCCTTTCATTAATCTTCCTTGTTCAGTACGAATCTAATTTTCCTTCAGTCACACATAGTCTTGTCGTTCTTTTTTATGCATGCAGTAGATTAATTCATAGGACCTCTGCTCCTGGCTGTGTAAATCATAGTGTGGTTTTAATGCAAATGTCAAATATAGAGTAAAAGTTCCTTATATGTAAATGGTGGAGCTGGTGAAGGCCTAGGGCCTATAGCTTTAGAGGGCAGCAGAAGGTTCTGATTGGTGCAAGATCTGCTCCATATTGCTCATATATAATGAAGTCGGGCACTTCGTTCACCCCACTTTCTCAGCCGAGTATAACGCAAAAACAAAACATATTAAATATAATTATGTTGGCTTGAAAAGCCGTATTTTGAAATGTATCTCCACCTACGGCTTTCAAGCTACGACCACCAAATTTGGCACACACCTTCATCATGTTCTGATCAGGCCTGACATTCAGTTCCTAACAGGTTTTCCATAGGGGACTTCCAAAAATCCAAAATTCCCCATAGACTTTCATTGAGGAACAGACCTCCAAGAGCCCGGTTCAAATTTTAACTGACACGCCGAGTATGGAGATTCTTTAACTATCACAGTGAGAGCAGAAGTTTTTTATTCTTTTTTTTACATTTTCAAAGTTTGTTTTCAAAATGTAACCTTACTATTTTTATCTGTTCGTCTATTTTAGCTATCATTCTATATTTCGTCTATTTTATATATTTTATACATTTTATCTATTCGTGTATTTTACCTATTTTATGCTCTTTGCCTGTTTTATCTATTTATCCATTTTACCTATCTATTTTGTCTTTTTCATTAATTCACAATATCCATTTTCTCAATCTCATCTATTTTATCCTCTTTAACTACTTTAAATATTTTATCCATTTTATCAATTTCATCCATTTTATCTATTTTTGCTACTTTTATCTATTTTTATATATTTATCCATTTTTATCTATTTATTTTATCTCTTTCACTCATTTTATTAATATTATCAATTTTATTATTATTATTCTTTATTTTTGTAGCGCCAGCATATTCCGCAGCGCTGTGTAATAGACAGGGTTACAATACATTGAACAACAATTGACAAACCGGTACAATAGGAAACGAGGGCCCTATTCCCGTGGGAAGTCATAATCTATTTTAACTAGTTTAAGGGCCCTATTACACTCCTCGCGCATACGTTTGCGCCGGCACAAAAACGCATTAACGCGAGGGGTAAAACCCTTTGCGCTGAACGTCGTATTACAAAGTCAGTGCAACAAACACGCGTATACGTCTACCGCGGGTGAACCCGCGTGAACGCTGCGCGAGCTTACTGTACGTCGCGCGTCCTATACTTAACATTGTGAGTACAAATGCGTTTGTGCGCTGGTACGCGGATGGTATTACAATCTATGCGCAGGATTTAACGCACAGCCTTTATGCGCATAATTTTAGCAGCTCCTAAAAGCTGGTGTTAACAGCAAATTCTATCAACCTGGCCGAACCCAAATACACCAGCCCAACAAAAAATACAGCAAAGTATAGTTACACATTCTACACATACCCAAACAATAAAATGGAGAAGTTGTGTGTGTTCTTTTAATTGATGCAGCATATATGCGCAGATTGACTTTGACAGGCGCAAAAACTTAATTCTGATTGGCTGAATCGCGTGAAAAAAACAGTTCTGACACTGATTTCTGCGTGCAACGTTCCTGCGCTGCGTTTGTGCGCGTCCGTTTTCTGTGCGTTATTGCTTGACGGATGAAAAAATGCGCAAGGATTGTAATACCAACGTTGATTTATGTGCGTTAGCTTTTAACGCTTGGCGCACAAATTCACGCATTGCCCGAGCGTTTTAACACGAAGATTGTAATAGGGCCCTATGTATTTCATCCATGTATCTATTTTTATATATATTTTTCATCAATTCAATCTATTTATACCTATTTTATCCATGCTATGTATTTTATCTACTTTATCCTCTGTGACTATTTTATCTGTTTATTTTATCTCTTTCATTCTTTTTATTAATATTATTAATTCCATCCTTTTTATCTAATCCGTAATCAAACGTTTACAATAAGGCTCTGTCAAACCAACATCAAAGTTTGTCCTCAAACTTTACCCTTTCTAGTTGTAATAATTATACCTTACATAATAATTCAAATAATAGAATTAATTAAAAAAAATACTCATCAGGGAGATCATGCCAAACTAATCTTACTGATTTTTTTGATTGGGTAACAAAAATAATAGACACAGGTGGTGCAGTAGACATTGCTTATTTAGATTTCAGTAAGGCTTTTGATACTGTTCCGCATAGAAGGCTTATCAATAAATTGCAATCTTTGAGCTTGGATTCCAATATTGTTGAATGGATTAGGCAGTGGCTGAGTGACAGACAACAGAGGGTTGTGGTAAATGGAGTTTATTCGGCGCAAGGTCTTGTTACCAGTGGGGTACCTCAGGGGTCAGTACTTGGACCCATTCTATTTAATATTTTTATTAGTGATATTGCAGAAGGTATTAATGGTAAAGTATGTCTTTTTGCCGATGACACAAAGATTTGCAACAGGGTTGACGTTCCTGGAGGGATCAGCCAAATGACAAATGATTTAGGTAAACTAAAAAAATGGTCGGAGTTGTGGCAATTGAGTTTTAATGTGGATAAGTGCAAGATAATGCACCTGGGACGTAAAAAGCCAAGGGCTGAATATAGAATATTTGATACAGTCCTAACCTCAACATCTGAGGAAAGGGATTTAGGGGTCATTATTTCAGAGGATCTAAGGGTAAGTAGTCAATGTAATAGAGCAGCAGGAAATGCTGGCAGAATGCTTGGTTGTGTAGGGAGAGGTATTAGCAGTAGGAAAAGGGAAGTGCTCATGCCACTGTACAGAGCACTGGTGAGACCTCACTTGGAGTACTGTGTGCAGTACTGGAGACCGTATCTCCAGAAGGATATAGACAGCTTAGAGAGAGTTCAGAGAAGGGCTACTAAAATGGTGTACGGCTTGAAGGAGAAAAGTTACCAGGAAAGGCTTAATGATCTTAACATGTACAGCTTGGAAAAAAGACGAGACAGAGGAGATATGATAGAAACATTTAAATACGTAAAGGGAATCCACAAGGTAGAGGAAGGGAGTATATTTAAACGGAAACAAAGTAGCAAAACAAGAGGACATAGTCTTAGATTAGAGGGGCAAAGGTTTAAAAGTAACATCAGAAAGCATTATTTTACTGAGAGGGTGGTGGATACATAGAACAGCCTTCCAGTTGAAGTGGTAGAGGCTAAAACAGTAATTGAATTTAAGCCGGCATGGGATAGGCATAAGGCTATCCTAAACAAAAGATAAATCCAGGTAAAGTATCCATGTAATTGGGCAGACTAGATGGGCCGAAAGGTTCTTATCTGCCGACATTTTTCTATGTTTCTATGTTTCTATCTAGCTGGCCCTGGGTCTTTTGCTCGAAGCATTACACAAACAAGGAGATCCAGTTAAAGCAGCTTCTTTGTTATTCCTTAGAATATGTTGTAACATTGTACCTTTAATCAGACTGTAAGGCCCCTATTACATTCCTCGCACATTTGGTTTTGTGTGCACAAATGCGCATTTGCACGAGGGGCAAAACCCTTTGCGCTGAACGTCGTGTTACAACGTTCGCGCAAACGATGCGTGTTTTCATTTAACGCGGATGGACCTGCGAGAGTGTGATGAACTGTGCGCGTCCTATACTTAACATTTGAGTGCAAATTCGTTCGTGCGCTGGTACGCGGATGGTATTCCATTTTTACGAACGACATTTGCGCGCATAATTTTAACGTCTTTGAAAACCTGGTGGTAACGGCAAATCGGAACGTTCTGGCCGAAACGAAAAACACCAGTACGAAAAAAAAAAAAAAACAGCACAGTATAGTTCCACATTCTACACATACCCAAACCATAAAATGGTGAATTCGTTCGTGTTTTTTTTATTGCTGCAGCATGTATACTCAGATTTACTTTGACAGGCGCAAAAACTTAAGTGAGTCAATTAAGGTAAATTGATGTCAATTAAGGTTCTTCATTCGGATTGGCTGAATCCGGCGAATAAAAACAGTCCGCACACCGATTTACGTGCGCTACGTTACTGCGCGCGTATTACTCTTCGTTTTGCGCGTCGTTTTTACGAACGTTATTTTCGGACGGATGACAAAATGCATTCGGTTTGGAATACTCGTTAAGATAATGCCGGACGATGCGTGCAAAAAAATTTGCGCTGCGAGAACGAAATTGCACGAAGAATGTAATTGGGGCCTAAACCTTTAGTGATAACCGTACAGGTTACATGTAAAGTCCTGAGTGACATGTCTATTTAAACAGAGGATAGCGAGACAGACACATTTGGATATTGTTCTACCTGGCAGACAATGTGAGAAATGTAAGACAGACTCGCTTGGCACTGATGGGAGACGCCAATTCGATTTTTAACAAAGGATTGGAACTTCATTCTGAAGAATTAAATGAGATAAGTGAGGATGTTTCTCTTCTTGTTGCAAGTTAATTTCAGAGATAATTTCTTCTACCTAAAATTACGTATGAGTTTTATAACACTTAACAAATATATATTAATATTTGCCTGCCTTATAGATCACAAATGTACGTTTAGATTTTCCTTCCACGAGGGAAATTAAAGCTGTGTATTAAAATAGAATCTCTTAATTGTTAATTAATACCATTCACAGATTAATGACTTCCTTTATAATTTATAGTAAAAGAAAAAGCCAGCATTAACTAAATGTTAGTATACATTAAGGTTGGAATATGTAACTACATTAATTGTATTTTTAAAAGGATACTCTATTAAAATAAAATACAGCTCCTTTTTTGCCCTTAAATCATTGGGCAGAGGCTGCTATTTATTTTATATATATATATGTATTTATTTAAACAAACATATTCATATTAAATACAGTATATTTATTTAAATTATTTATATATTTATTATTTAAAAAAATATATATATATTGGGAGTTTTAGGTGATTTTACTCACCTTTTCTCCTTGCCGCGTGTAGCTCCTCCTCTTTTCCCGAATGTGCCTGTGCAAATTGCATAGCGTATGATGCGGAAATTGCACAGCACTTAGTACATGCGCACTTTATGTTGCACCTTCTTCAGTTGTTTCCTAAGTGCAATATTCCTTAACCTCTTCGCTACCAACAGGGTTATCCAAAGAGATCCGAATGGATGAAGAAAGGTAACCGAACGCTGAAATTCAGCGTACGGTTACCTTTCCTGGCCATTCGGCCATCCAGAGAGCAGGCAATACGCCAAATCCTGGCGAATTACCTGCACATACGGTGCCTGTTCGGTGCCTGTTCGAGGGCAGTGAAATCCCCATAGAGAAGCACTGCTTCGTCTATTCAGAGAACACAAACCAGCAGTGAAAAGTTGCCGAATATGCCCTGCTGTTCGGTGTTCAATGCGGCAGATTTATTCAGGCGAATCCCATAGGCTTCAATGTTAAAAATATTCCCGTTTTAATTCAATATCTAATAAACCGTTTATTATAAAATTCTGCAGTAAAGAGTCTCTTTATTTATAGATTTTTTAGGATCTTTTAGGCATTTTTCTGGATTTCTTATTTTTTTTAAAAAGTCCGATTTAAAAAAAAATAATTAAGTTTAGTTATTTTTTCTGTAACAGCCCTTTTTATTATCATTCATTGGATTTTATATGTAAATTTCAGACATTTTTGCTCAGTAGTTTCTTTGCAAACAGCGTTTCACTTTCCAAACATTCAAGCAAACTGTTTTTCTAATTTATTCACTCCATTCGCCTGCGGTGTCATCTTTTTCCGGCGGCTTCACTGCGTGTGATCGGCTCCTGCTCGGGTTTTTCCGTGGTTTTCGGCGGGTTAATCCAGATGTTTTTACGGGTTTTCGGTGTGCATTCGCTGGGTTTTGCGGTTCGTTTTCGGCGGGTTTGTGGCGACCTTTCCCTGCAATTCGGGACCCTGTGGTGCTTGCTGAATACACCGCAGGGTCACCGAAATGGGATCGGCAAAAGGAACCGAATTGAAGAGAACGTAAAGTCACCGAACGTGCAGTGACTTTTCGATTCTCTTTGAATAACCCTGCTAGTGATTTTCCAAAAAAACATTGTCAGGAACCAGTGGTTTTTTGACTAATCATTTTTATAATTAATTCTACCCTAGGGGCTAAATTACACTCTTCAAGCAAACTTTAACGCTCACGTGTGTGAGCATTAACGTTTGCTGCGGTGTTTACCGCATATTACAATCCAAACGCAAACGGGTTAAGTAACCCGTTAGCGTTTGGTATCTTGCGCTTTTCAATAGGCTTGTGCACCGATTTTTTTTTTCGGTTCGATTCGGTTCGATTTTTCGGATTTTTAAACTTTTCGATTCGGCTCGTTTCGACCGATTTCGGTTTCGATTCGATTCGGTTCGGCCCATTTTTCGGGTACATTTTTTTTTCGGAATATCGACCATTTTTCCTATTTTCGTGTCACTGTGCTCGGTTTTTGTATCGACTTTTCGTAATTTCGGAAATTTTCGTTTTTCGGAATTGCACATTTTTCGGAATATCGACCATTTTTCGTATTTCTCGTGTCATTTTGCCCGTTTTTTTGTATCGACTTTTCGTTTTTCAGAAAATTTTCGTTTATACAAAATTTTCGTTTTTCTGCTTCTGCAGAATCCGTTAACACCAGCCTAAAAAATAAAAAAAATAATGCTATACTCACCTCCTGTCCCGCAGCTCCAACCGCCTCCTCCGTCTGGCGGGAGCAGGGAAAGACTGGGGAAAAAGTTCCCCCAGTCTCTCCCTGCGTATCACTACGCCGAACGGCCGGATCTTGCGAAGCCTCATGCGGCTGCTCTTTTGACCGGCAGGGGGGAACTCAATGGAGTCTTATGGACTCCATCGAGTGGATGCTCGCGGTTGCGCTCAGCGAGCATCCCGAATTTTACCGCACGTTAACAATGCAGGCAGCATTTTTTTCACCTGCATTGTAATCCAGCGTTAAAATGCGGGCACAAGGGGGAAAACAAAAAGGGGGCACAGTTTTTCCTCCCTTGCGCCTGCGTTTTAACGCTAGGATTGTAATTTGGCCCTAAGACATTTAAAAATATTCCCAATGATTTTTAATTTTTATTTACTGTACTAACATGTTTGGAATTCAGTTTTCGTACTTTACACAGTTTTAACTATTTGGGCATTATGCCCACAGGGCCACAGGGGTCGCCTTCTGCAGCCCAAAAGCAAACGAAATTTGTTAGCAGCAAACAATTTTAATTTGCTTTTTGGCTGCAGATCAGCACATCGAGATATCTCGATATCGGGGCACCAGATGGTGCCTTTGAAACCTGAGATATCTCAATATTGGTAATGAAGGGGTTAAGTGTCCTTACCACAGACAGATATATATATATACAGATATATATGCGAAGGATAGAATGAACGTGGCGTGTCTTTTCTTAAAAGAAAAAATGTTTATTTATGTCATAAAAACATCGGTCGACGTTTCAGCTCCCACTTGGAGCTTTACTCAGGGCACAGGTGTCCTGACGAAAGCTCCGGATGGGAGCTGAAACGTCAACCCATGTTTTAATGGCATAAATAAACATTTTATGTTTTAGAAGAAGTCCTGTAGTGCCGCCACGTTCATTCTATCCTTTGTATACATTTTTGTGGCTGGCTAGCAGGCACCAGGGCGGGCAACAAAGAACGGAAGTAAGAGTGCATGACGCTTTGGAGTTATATATATATATATACAGTGGCAAGAAAAAGTATGTGAACCCTTTGGGATTACGTGGAGTTTTGCATGAATTGGTCATAAAATGTGCTCTGATCTTCATCTAAGTCACAACAATTTGAAAAACACAGTCTGCTTAAAATAATACAACACAAACATTATATGTTTTCATGTTTTTATTGAACAGAACATGTAAACATTCACAGTGCAGGGTGGAAAAAGTATGTGAACCTTTGGACTTAATAACTGGTTGACCCTCCTTTGGGAGCAATAACCTCAACCAAACGTTTCCTGTAGTTGCAGATCAAACCTGCACAATGATCTGGAGTAATGTTGGACCACTCCTCTTCACAAAACTGTTTCAGTGTAGCAATATTCTTGGGATGTCTGGTGTGAATCGCTCTCTTAAGGTCATGTCACAGCATTTCAATCGGGTTGAGGTCAGGACTCTGACTGGGCCACTCCAGAAGGCGTATTTTGTTTTGTTGAAGCCATTCTTTTGTTGAATTACTTGTATGCTTTGGGTCATTGTCCTGTTGCATCATCCATCCTCTGCGGAGCTTCAGTTGGTGGACAGATGGTCTTACGTTTTCCTGCAAAATGTCTTGATAAACTCTTGTATTCATTTTTCCATCAATGACAACAATCCGTCCAGGCCCTGATGCAGCAAAGCAGCCCCAAACCATGATGCTCCCTCCGCCATGTTTTACAGTGGGGATGAGGTTTTGATGTTGGTGTGCTGTGCCTTTTTTTCTCCACACATAGTGTTGTGTGTTTTTTCCAAACAACTCTATTTTGGTTTCATCTGTCCACAGAATATTTTGCCAGTAGTGCTGTGGAACATCCAGGTGCTCTTTTGCAAACTTCAAACGTGCTGCAATATTCTTTTTGGACAGCAATGGTGTCCTCCCATGTACTCCATTCTTGTTTATTGTTTTCCTTACTGTAGATGTGTCAACAAAAATGTTAGCATGTGCCAGAGATTTCTGTTAGTCTTTAGCTGACACTCTAGGATTCTTCTTTACCTCATTAAGCATTCTGCGCTGTGCTTTTGCAGTCATCTTTACAGGACGACCACGCCTAGGGAGAGTAGCAACAGTGCTGATCTTTCTCCATTTGTAGACAGTCTGTCTTACCGTGGACACATGAACATCAAGGCTTTTGGAGATACTTTTGTAACCCTTTCCAGCTTCATGCAACTCAACAATTCTTGAACATAGGTCTTCTGAGAGCTCTTTTCTGCGAGGCATGGTTCATATCAGGCAGTGCTTCTTGAAACCAGTAAACCCAAAACTGGTGTGTGTTTTTAAAGGGCAGGAGAGCTTTCCGCAACACATCCAATAATATCAAACTGATTGGACTCAAGGAGGTTGGCTCACTCCTGGCTCCAATTAGCTCTTGGAGAAGTCATTAGGCTAGGGGTTCACATACTTTTTCCACCCTGCACTGTGAATGTTTACATGTTCTGTTCAATAAACACATGAAAACATATAATGTTTGTGTTGTATTATTTTAAGCAGACTGTGTTTTTCAAATTGTTGTGACTTAGATGAAGATCAGAGCACATTTTATGACAAATTCATGCAAAACTCCACGTAATCCCAAAGGGTTCACCTACTTTTTCTTGCCACTGTATGTACAGTGTTACGTGGGTATTTCTGTAACAGAGACTTCTCATATACTAGATTCTGTTCGAGAATTGTGCTGAATTCTTTCTCCCATTGCTTTACTGCACTTACTCCTTTTCTTTACTGTCAGCTCTTGTTCACTGTGTTGAAGTTCGTAAACTCCATAAATTGTTTGCTGCTTTGATATAAACATCAGAACGTCTGGGCTTTTTCAGAAGGAATCCTACAGAAAATTACAGAGACTGCTGGTGGTTTATCAGCTTCAATAGAGACGTTCTACAATGACGCACTAATTTATCGTGAGGCCAAGTAGTGCTGAGCGTAGCAGAGGGAGGAAAAGTGTTTTATTGAAAGAATACATTGCGATACAGGCCCTCTTAGATATCTTCCGAAATACGGTTTCTACAGATCACAGTGCTGATATTGCTAACTTTCTAGCCCTATCATCTACACTCAACGTAAATGTCTTTTCGTCTATTGTTGGGCGTATATGACAAGGAAGAAGCTATTCTGTTTAGGCCGTGGCAGTGCCCACTCATTTTGAGTCCACACGTTCATTGTTTAATTTATTTTCCACTTATTGTGAAAGACTCATGGGTTTTCATCTTCACAACTGGTGCTAAAGCCAGAATGTGCCCATTACCAGCATTATCTTGCGATCACTGTAGGCCACATGCCGGGACAACTACACTGGTTGAAAAAAGACCACTGGAGGCATCTATCCTTGTGGAGAATCTCTTTATTCTTTTTGGTTTCATCCATGGCTACATACAGGTCCAGACTGGAACTATGATCTCAACCCTGGCATGATGGCAGGTTCTTCAGCAAGAGTGCAGGTGCAATACTGGGTCTCTGGGCTGAGTGTCTTGTGGTTCCTTCAATGGATACTCAAGTACTAACAATTGGGGGAAGGAAAAGCGGGGGGATTAAATATCAAACCCTCCTGAACCCTTAATTCCCCTTTTTGCTTAGTATAAAGTTAATCCTTCCCTTCTCTCCAATGTGGAGCGCTCCCCTGGTGCTGTTTCCTGTCTGATAGCCTTTGTTTCTGTTGAAGCAGTGGCTGTCATGGGGTTGGATACTAACTCGAGCATCCAGTCAATCCAATGTCTGTCACTGGATGTTTGGGAATGCAAAGATCTGTGCAGCAAGGGCGTATTGGCAGCTTTCCGAGCAGGTGGAAACCCTTCCGTTTAGAAGGCTGAATCACCCAACGAAGCACCTGCTGGGTGAGTTGAAGGTGGGAGAACTCCGCTACCCATGGCTGCTTAAAATACACTACACGGTCATAGTGGCTAATGTGTCCCTTTCATATATTAGAACATTGTCTGGTAGCACAGCAAGAAATGCTTCCTGAACCAGTTAACACCAGTAGGCTTCCAGTCTAATCATGTAAATCTCTTTATAGCTCCCCATTTACTTGTAGATTGGCAGGACACCACCCTATGCAGAAACCCTAATAGAGCCAACCCTGCCCGAACTGGTTTAAGATATATGGTTTGCTTTAGTCACTTTATTATCCTTGTCCAACAAAAACAAAAGCGGGTTCCAGGTACTCTACATTAGAAGGTGGCTTTATTCAAGGATGGTGCAACGTTTCAGTTATCGAAACAACCTTTCTCAAGCAACCGCTGTGTCAGGGTTCGCCAGGCTGTGTGGATGAATGAACCCCAATATGCGTTGAATCCGGTGATTAAAAGGGCAGATACTGGATTTAGTCTAAACAGGGTTTATTAATATACAAAGGATAATATAAGTGAGGATGAGGCATGAATAAGGCTGAATAAATACAGACAAAAAGCACAGAGAGACAGGACAGGAATGGGACTGACTAAGGAATACACATAACGCC
Source organism: Leptobrachium leishanense (assembly GCA_009667805.1). Classification (NCBI taxonomy): domain Eukaryota; kingdom Metazoa; phylum Chordata; class Amphibia; order Anura; family Megophryidae; genus Leptobrachium; species Leptobrachium leishanense. Next base: position 321,642,594 of record CM019067.1, on the reverse strand, counting down.
GGCTGGGTGGAGTAGAGGTAACATCACTGCTCTATAACCGTGGAGAGAGACTGTGGAGACACAGGTTCGATCCCGGCAAGAGCTCCTCTCCAGTAAGTGTCCTTGGGCAAGAAACCTAACGGTACATACTCGCCACCCAGGACATACTTGAAAACAAAAGAAACCTCTTTTTTTTTTTTGTGTAAAATATTTTTATTGGCAAAGTATAAAATACAAGTCGCATAAGAGACAATATTGTCACAATAATGTAGAATACAATCAAAGTGCCTCTTGGTCATAGACAGTGCCGGAATTTTATAATACAACCCACTGTATAACAAATAACAAATTCTAAATTAACTCTAACTAACTAAAAAGGTGATCATCGTATCCTTAAATAAACAGCAGTAAAGCTAGTACTAGAATGGTATGTCAAGACAACACAGCCCAGGCTCGGATCTGAATTCACCTCTGACCCACCATAACCGGTCGATTATCTTACGAGACCTCTTGTTCCTCCACCGGTGACCTGTCTGATACCGTTATTGAGCGAAGGTTCGAGGACCATGGACGCCAGATCGCATAGAATTCCTCATATTTACCCAAACTATTGTAGTGTGCGCTTCTTCTAGAGCTCTGACCCCCTCCACCCTCAGAACCCAATCCCTGATGGTGGGTGCACATTCCCTCCTCCAATATAACGGAATCAGTGCCCTCGCTGCGGTTAACAGAATTGCCAGAAGCGAGTTTTTAAAGGAGGCATCGAAAAGGGCAGTACATTAAGCAAATAGGCAGAGGGAGTAAATTCCACTTCCAGGCCCCCTAAACGCGATATCTCGTGTGCAACGTCTGACCAGAAGTTTTGAATTTTCGGGCAAGTCCACCATATGTGGACATAGTTACCTCTGGCCACTTTACACCTCCAACAGATATCAGGCAACAATGGATCCATAGCATGTAAAACAGACGGGATAAGATACCATCTCATAAACAATTTACAATTTGATTCACGAAGCGCCTGACTCCTGGACGCAAAGTATGTAAATTCGAAAGCCCTGGACCATTCCTCAGCCGAAAAATCTACTCCTAAATCTGTTTCCCACTTAAGTAGCAACGGAGAATCAATTTTATAGGCCCCTCTCATTATGTATGAATAAAGATTCGAGACAATATGTCCATATCTATTCTTATCGGTAAGAAGGTCTCAAAGGGGCCAATGGAGGCAACCCCTCTGTCAACCACGTAGTAGAGCGAATAAAGTGACTTAGTTGGGCATATTGGAACTTCACCATAGACTTGTTCGCCATTTCTGGGGCCACCAATCGGTCCAGGGGGAGCAATCTGTCGTCTCCACTACTGCTTCTAGCGGTATATACGGTTTTGGTAGTAACCCATCCAAAAATGTCGGGGTCAGTCCCGTGGGAACGGGAACAGGGGATTGTGAGTCAAGGGTGTCAGGCGGGAAGTCAGTGTAGTCAGTCCTAACGCCACTCCATGTTTCCTCCACAGCCTTAGCAGTGTGCCCAGCAGCGGGTGTGACCGAAGCCCCAGGTTTGCCAGCGGTGCCGACTGCCAGGGCAAGGAGGACAATGGCCAAAGTAATTCCTGCCTGTAACACATTTTCCCAAAGCTTACCCATCGTTCCTTTTGCCAAGCCGTATAGTATAGAAAAAAACGCTGCTAGATAGTAAAAATAAGCATGGGGCAAGCCCAGACCACCCCTTCCCACCGGTCTTATCAATTCACTGTAAGATATCCTCGCCCTCTTCCCCCTCCAAACATAGCCTGTAAATGTCTGTCGCAAATCAGAGAAAAATGTCTGAGGTACAGTAATAGGAAGGGTTTGGAACAAATACAACAGTCGAGGTAATAAATTCATCCGTAAGACATTGATCCTTCCCAACCATGAAATATGGGGTAAGTTCCAGTTACGTAAGTCCCCCTTGATCTGTTGCAACAGAGAAACGAAATTCAACTGAAATAATTTGTCTAGTTCCGACGATAAGCGTATTCCTAAATATTTAAGTCCCTCCGGAACCCACCGCATTCCATAGGTATGACGAATACTCTCAGTCACGACTCGTGAAAGGTTTACCCCTAGAAACTCACTCTTCAGCACGCTAATTTTATATCCCGAGAAAGCTGCGAACGCATCTAATTCCGTCATCAAAGCCGACACCGATGAAAGGTGAACAACAGGTCATCCGCAAATGCGGCCACCTTGAGCTCCTGTCCCGGAACAGTTACTCCTCGAATCGCCGGATTATCTCTAATCGCCTTCAATAGGGGTTCCAGATATAGCAGGAACATGAGAGGGGACAGAGGGCACCCCTGTCGAGTCCCATTATGTATCGTCAACGGAGTCGATTGTCTGCCATTAACCCGCACTCGTGCCTGAGGGCAGTCATACAGCGCCCGCAACCACGAACACCATCGATCACCAAAACCCATCCTCTCCAACATCCAAAAAAGATAAGACCAGTCCACTCGGTCAAACGCTTTTTCAGCGTCAACCGAGAGGACTAACAAAGGCTGATCCATCCTGGGAGCATGATGGATGAGGGAGACGGTACGAATAGTATTATCACGGGCTTCCCTGCCCGGTACAAAGCCCGTCTGGTCTCGGTGAATCACAGAAGTCAGGAGAGGCTTAAGTCGTAAAGCCAGTATTTTCGTAAACAATTTTAAGTCAACATTTATTAAAGATATGGGTCTATAATTAGCGCAATCTAACAGGTCTCTATCCGGTTTCGGTATCACAGAGATAGAGGTGAGGAGCGTCGCAGGTGGAATAGGAAAGGTATCCGAAATAGAGTTAAAAGCTTTAACAAATCTAGGGCCCAGAATAGACCTGAAAGTCCTATAATATAGCACCCTAAACCCATCAGGGCCCGGGCTCTTACCCAAGGTCGTTAATTTTAAAGCCTCCGTAAATTCCTCTAATGTAAGCGGGTTACCTAATTGTCGGCTAACATTACACGGTAAAGTAGTTTTAATCGTCTTAGCCAAAAACGAGTCCACTATATGCTCAGGGACCCTACTCTTATCGATATTATAAAAGTTTGGTAATAAGCATGGAGGCTTCCGCAATGTCTCAGGTCGTATTGACCTCGGATCCCGTGCTAGTACGCAGTTTCGGGATAAAAGTAGCTTGATATCGTTTCTTCAAAGCACGTGCAAGTAGCCTTCCACATTTATTCCCTTGGGTGTAGTAAGCATATTTTGTCAGTGTAAGGGCCCATGCCACCTGCGCATTCGTTAATTTTAGCTAAGTCAGCTCTTAAGAACTAATCGTCGGAATGATTCAGGATCTAGGTCAGATTTATGCGTCAGTTCTAAGGCCGTGATCTCCCTCAGCAATTCCTCCGTTCTGGCAGTCCTTTCCTTCTTGCGCCTGGAGCCCAACTGGATAAAAGCACCTCTTAACACACACTTGTGAGCCTCCCAAACCGTTGCGGGTGTTACATCATCCGTGTCATTTTCAAGGAAGTAATTCGCTAAGGAGGCAGTCACCTCCGCTCGCGTCATGGGATCAGATAGCAATGACTCATTCAAACGCCAGGCATTCTCCATTGTCACTAAATTAGGTAGGGCTAAAGATAACAGAAGGGGTGCATGGTCCGACCATGTGATGGGTCCTATTTTGCAACTGCGTACCATTTCCAAAGCCCTATGTTCCACAAAAAAATAGTCTATTCTAGAATACTTCTTAAAGGCATGTGAATAAAACGTGTAGTCCTTTACTGCTGGATTACTGAGACGCCAACAATCCATCAGACGGTCCGCTGACAAGAGTTTACGAAATTGGACCCGTAGAGAGGAACAGACGATCCCCACCCTGGACACAATCTGCCAGCATATCTAAGAAACATTGCAATCACCTCCTAAGACCACAAAACCTTCCTGAAACTCGGACAAACGTCGTAACACTTTTCGGAGACATTTGGTTTGCAAGCGGTTCGGCAGGTAAACATTTACAAAAGTTAACTTAGTATTGCCCAACATCCCTTAACCATCAAAAATCGACCTTGCGGGTCAGTTACCACATCTTGCAGAGTAAAAGGCACATGTCGCGCAAAAAACAATGGCAACCCCCCTAGATTTTGTCTCCCCAAAATTGCTAAAATAGCCCGTCGGATAGCGAGCATTTGCAAAACCCTGGTGCGGAACCCTCTCTAAAATGTGTTTCCTGAACAAAAATAACATCACCTTTCAACCTCTGGAATTCTGCAAGAGCCTTCGAGCGTTTGGCAGGCATATTAAGACCTCGGACATTCATAGAAATCAAATTAAATTAGCCATTTAAACTAGTGAGAGAGGAGGGCGTCAGAGCCTGGGACCTGCCCATACCCCCTAGTAGCATAGCAAATAGTACGAGTGATCACCAAAAAGAAAAATCTAAAAACAAACAACAATAACAACACAAAACTTGAAAAAAAATTGAGGTAGTGTAGACCTCTGATAGTGGGAAAACCCATCAGAGGACATAAAAAAAAACACCACTCAGGAGGCGGCCGAGAAAGTCTCAGAATTTTCCAAAAATTCTGGGTGCCGAGCAAGAGTCTCATCCGACTGTCTCGGTTGCCGGACCCGAGCGCATTCAATCAAAAAAATTTGCAAGGGGGCAGAAAATATCAAAAAAGCGTATAAACTTTCAAATGACAATGGCAGCAAAAGCAAGGGCACGGTTCTGGATCAGGCTCAGAAGGGGCCACCGTAGAGGTCTTGCCTTTACATTTTTTTTTCGCCTGCTGAGTCCAGCGGGGTCGCTGTGGGAAGGGTAGAGTGTCAGATGGCGACGGCGAACCATACCAGTCTGGGATGTCAACTTCTGGGAGTCCAAAAACACGCACAAAGTCCGGAATGTCCTCAGGACATGCAACAGAATGAACTTGGTTGTTATGCGTTACCTGTAAAGATAGTGGGAATCCCCATCGGTAATGAATATCACGTTCCTGGAGCGCTTCAGTTAACGGTTTCAGAGCCCTCCGTGCCTGTAAAGTGGTCCAGGAAACATCTTGGAAGAAAAGTATCACTTGACCGTCCACTTTAATTTCCGAAGTTTTGCGTGCTGCTCTGAGAATTTCCTCTTTCAGTGTAAAATCTTGCAAGCGACAGATAATATCACGAGGTGCGTCATTTTGTGATCCCCTCGGCCGCAGTGCACGGTGAGCTCTATCCAGAACTAATAATTCCTCTCCAGATCGACCCAGTATATCATTAAACAGACCACGGAGTAGCTCTTTAACATCTTCTTTGCCAGAGTCTGCTTCCGGGTAACCCTTTATGCGAAGATTGTTTCATCTGCCTCTATTATCAACATCATCCAGGTGTCTATGCCGCGTGGCCAGCTGTTTAGCTTGCGTTAGCATTTGACCATTTAAACGTTCCACATGAGAAAATAACACATCTCTGTCCTCTTCCAAATCCACCACGCGGCCTCCCAACTGCTTCAAATCAGACCCCAGTTCATCAAATTTAGTAATAAAATTGCGCTCCATTTGAGTAAACTGAGCAGCCAAATCCGTTTTGGTCGGCAAACTCTGTAATAAGGCTCGCAGTTCGTGTTCCATATCGCTCCCTTTTGTTGCTGAATCTAATCGTGGTGGGGAGGCCTCCTGATCTGAGTCGCCGGGTGCCATTTTAGATCCCTTACCGGAGGTCCGCGGCTGAGATGTATCTCCCAAGAACGGTAAAATGGAGGATCGGCGTTGGGTCCCCGCAGTCCCCGAGAGTCCTGGGGTAGTAAGTGTCTTTTTCCGCTGTGCCATTGCTTTTATTTCTGCCCCGAAATGACAATCTGTGCACTCGGGCCTGGGAGCTCAGCACTCACACATCCAGCTCTCTCTGTGTTTCGGCCACGCCCCCCACAAAAGAAATCTCAATGTATCCTTCCTGGTAAAATACTTTCTCAAAAAAAAAAAATTGAAACAGAGGGGCAAGACAGGAAGAGGGATGACTATAGAAACACAAAGGCAAGGTGATAAAGATATATACATAGAGGGAACTCACAGACGCTGGATAGACAGGATAAGGCTGGATAACTGACCGGGCTAAAGGATAAATAATACTGGTTGCAGGGCTGAAAACAAAAGTCCAGAGATCCGGAGATAGTAAGGTTAGGATCCGTAGCGGAGGATCTTGGAATAGCAGAGGGGTCCTTGGAGTCAACAGTGGAATCTTTAGGCGGCAGAAGTAGGGGTCCTTAGAGGCACCAGTGGAGTCATTGGTAAACAGCTGTAGGGGGTCCTTGAAGGCAACAGCAGTAGGGGGTCTTTGAATCAGGAGTAATAGCGGAGTCCAATAAAGGTCAAGGGTCTGGTACACAATGATTCTTAAGAGAGCAGCCTTCTTGGTTCTCAGGCGAGCTGAACAAAATCGTGAAGCAAGGTCTTATGGGTGCTCCACCCTTAAGAAAGGATAGATAGGGCTAATGGTTGGGAGCACCTGTATCTGCTACGGTGTGTGGTAGAGTCCAAAATTGTGCAGATCAGAGTGTGAAAAGTGCTGCCAGGGTTATATCCAGGGAGGAACATCACTTGTTTTAGCCTTGTTGTGGAGCCTGAAGGTAGGACCATGACACGCTGGTACCTGCTTTTGTTTTTGGTAATATATTGTGGTTGGCCACACTGGACCTATGAGCACCCTTGTTCTTTGTTTTGGGTTTAAAAAAATCTTTTTTTTAGAGTGCACCTCCCACTCTCTGTATTACTCCTCCCCCCTTGACCATTATGGGTAACTAGGTATTTTCCTCTTTTGTTCAATGTTCAATCTGAGTCGCAAAAAAACTCTCCCTTCCATCGACTCTATCCTTTAACTACCTCCCATATATGAAAGCTGTGTATGTTTACAGAAATAGCACCGTATCTAGATATCATCTTGGTGGAATCTGTAAATTGGAGTCACACTGCTCGTTCTAAAGTTTACATTTAATATTTTTTAATAAATTGGGCAACTTTGAAAAATATGTTACATTTCTGTGTCTCCTGTCTATGGTTGGGTTGAAGGACCATAGATAAGAAGTCATTAATACGAACATCTTCTCTCTATATTTTGAAGATTTGTGTATCATTTTATTACTCTACATGTGTTTCATTTTAGTGTTTCATTTCCATAATATCCCTGACATTTCTAAGTACACTTTGCTTTACCGTAATGTCGCCCGTAAATAGCTGGTTGTTCCAAATCAGCAACTCAACAAATCCTCTGATCGGAGAGAGGTTTTTCGTAATGTGCTCTTCAGAGTTAAGGCAGAGAACTGATGTAGACTTTTATGTTTCAAGATTCATTGAGTTATGTCCTTCTCTGCATACGGCATCAACAAATCAAAGATATACACTTCCTAATATAGCAAGAGTGTGAACGGGGACATAACATGAAAGGCGTTTCAATGACAAGCTCCGTGGACGACACCAGCCTTTTAGATATTCCACTGCTCTCTTACAACTGTCAAAACTGCGCGGAATGTAGTGTGACAAGAAAACAAGAACAATCAGGACTTAGATCTTACTTCACCGGGCCTTTTAAGGGACAAACCAATTAGTGGCACTCTCTAATCTGGATTGTATTTGTGACATTATAGGAATGTTATCCACGTTTCAGCCAAAAATTGAATTTGTCACTACAGGAATTTTATCCACAATGAACAAAAGTAATCCTGGCACTCCTTAGCTGTGAAGAACAAGCAGCTTTATTGAGTGGACACAGTTGGCAACGTTTTGGCCAGAGCTGGCCTTTGTTAAGGCCAGTTTGGGTTGAAACGTTGCACCTCTGTTCACCCAATGGAGCTGCTTGTTCTTCACTGCTAACGGAGTACCTGGATTCCTTTTGTTCATAGTGGATAAGAGTGGAAGATCTTCCAATGTGAGAAAAATTTGGGCACTAGTCCCAGTGTGAGTGCACACCTCCAATCCAGATATAGTGTATCACACTTAAATATTATAAATCACTTATCTGAATATAAATCCTTCCAAGGATTTTTCTGCTTTTTATCCACAAATAGAATCTAGTGGTTTAAATTGTTCATACAGTATTTAACTCACAAAGGAGGAGCCCCTTCGGCTCAGATCACGAGCCTCTTGACCACTATGGGGTGTCACTCCCACATTATGGAATTTCTTCAATTGGAGTCCCGGTATGTCCCAGTGAGTCTTTCACTTCAAAAAGAGATAGATCTCCATTGTGCATACATATCTATTCATATCTTTTAAATAGTATAAAAACAATATACTTACAATTTCATGAGCCTCTTATAGCAAGTGGCTCTGTATATCAGCATCTGTTTTCCAAAGCTAAATGCCCGTTTGTAATAGGATCAGTTGGTCTGTGGCTTGATATCTCATCAAGGAATCGCAAACACTCTAGAAATAAAACAATAAAAAACACATGAACAGAAACGCGTTTCGCCTACTGCAACTGTAGGCCTCCTCAGTCTGTCTTCCAATGTGAACAGGGGGCAAGGCACGACAGTACCCATGTGAATCCATATCCAGTTTAACTCTAGGAGATGCGTACTTCAATAAATCCCATTGGGCCAAATCCAGTAATCTTATCCACAATGAACAAAAGGAATCCAGGAACTCCGCTAGCATGGAAGAACAAACGGCTTTATTGGGTGAGGACAAGTGGCAGCATTTTGACCAGAGCAGACCTTTATGAAAGGCCAAAATGTTGCCACCCATGTTCACCCAAAAAGCTGCTTGTTCGTCTCCATTACAGAGTGCCTGGATTCCTTTTGTTCATTGGGGGTAAGATTAATGGCATTAACCCACTGGGATGTATGGAAGCACCCATCTCCTGGCGGTGAATTGAATACGAATATGCGTGAGTACTATTTTGCCATGTCTCCTGTTTGCATGATTTAATTAAATTATAGGAATTTTAGGCAAAATTTGAAGAAAATAAGAATCTACCAAACCTTTTTGCTTGTCTACTTGTGCCCCAGATTACAGAAATTTTAAGTAATGTGGAGAATACCAAGAAGAATATCAAGTTTTATTTACAAGAATCTGAATACGGTTTATAAAAAGGAAACTTTGTTCCTTGTATAAAACCTGGGGCTCTATTCCCTGAGCCCTAACTGCAGTGTTCGGGTGAGTGAGCGTTAACGGCAGGATAAGAATCTTTAACGCATGCCCTCATATTACCTTCCTAACGCTAAACCACTGAAAAATTTGTTAGCGCATCGGTGAAGCTTGAGCTTACTGTACTTTGCGCATCCTATACTTAACAAGGAAAGCGCAGTCAGTAATTAGCGTTTCGATAAGTAAAGTATTACAAAGTCCTAGCGCTAAATTACCGCATCGATGCACTAACCGAATATTTAGCTTCACCTAAAAGCTTGTGCTAAATGATTCTGCTTTTGCAGAATCTTTTAGCACCCGTAGACCCCCTCAATAAATCCCATACTCATTTCCCATCCAACGGTGAGAACGGTGGCCCGATCCATCGTTTCTCCAGCCCGCAAGCAGCTTGAGTCCGGGGCAAATAGTCCCCAGTCTCCCTCCGCCTTTACACCGTGGCGATGTGGGATCTAGCAAGAGTGAGATTGTGCAGTGCTCACGGCCCAGTTCGCAACCTTCCAGGGAGGCCTATGGACTCCAGGAGGTGATAGTCACAGCGGCGCAAAAATGCTACCGTGAGAATCACGGAGGGTAGTGCTTCGTTCCAGGGCAAGGTTGCTGAAGTAGCGCCTACCCCGGACTCTAACGTTAAAATGGGGGTGCTACGGGGAAACCTGCAGGCACAGGTTTTTCCTGTTAGCGTCCCTATTTTAGCATTAGGAAGACAATAGGGCCCATGATGTTTTAGAACAGGGGCCCTCCAGATGTTTCGGAACTATATTTCCTACAAGGCTCTGTTGACCTAATAAGTGGTTGACTATCATGGGAGATGTACGTCTGAAACATCTGGCGGATCAAGGTAGAGCACCCTGGTGCTAGAATGTTAGATTAGGGTTGAACAGATTCCTGATTAGGAAAATCGAATCGAGAAGAATGAAAAGAAGTTAAAACTTGGCAGAAGAGACCTAGAATAACCTTCTAGAGGATATGGAGAAGAAATACACGGTTTAGGACTCATAATGTTTGTGATATATACAGATTCAACCCAAAATTTTGCAGCAAATAAGTATAAACCAGTCGGAGATTTGATCATAGGCATGGTAGGTGGGCCAGAGGCTTCTGATCGTCAGTTCCAGTATGTATTGCTCTTGTTAAATCAGCTGTCACGCTTCAGGGCATTAAGTGCCTTGGAGAGGAATAAGAAGTTCTGAGCTCTCTTATTATTTTGCACTCTGTCTGACACCTAATACTGGCTGCATCTGCAGCAAGGCGGTAACTCTCTGGAAAGCCAGAGCTGATCCGTACGGAGAACATCTAGCCGTTTGCTTCACGTTAAACAAACTGGAAATAAATTCTCCTGTTCCCTCTTTTAACAAGGACGTTTCACCCTGATATCCTCAGCAGATTTTGTCCTTTTGCTTTTCCGATACATGTCTCCCCTGTCTGCCTGTGCATTTGGGTCACTTTATAAGAATAGAGTGACGTTTTCGGCATGTCCGCATTGCTGGCACATCCAGTCATTGCAGAAGGTATTTTCTATGATTATCTTATTATACAGTCCGGTCACATGATTTAAGGCCCTATTCCAAGGTTGGTGATAACTTAGGCTGACCTTTTGTAATCTTACCAGAGCCATTATAGTGCCAGATCACAACCTGGCCATTAGGCACAGCAGCTGAGCCATACAGCATAAGGGTTCGAGCTCAGCTTGCATCACGGATGCTGCGCCAGGTTACTGTACATTAAAATCTCCTATACCTTTATATGGGAGATGCTAATGTAGCCCCAACCAGTGGCGTCACCAGGGTTGGTGTCACCCGGTGAGGTAACTCATGGTGTCAGCCCCCCTTCCGCGCCACCATAGGTATCAGCTCCTGGAGTCCATAAGTCTCCATGGAGGATTGCGCTTATGGGCCGCGAGCTTTGCGCAACTTCGCTCTCGCGAGTATCGGTGGATCTGGCCACCCTTTTTGCTGCGGGACGAATCGGGTTTTTAGGGGGCTTTCTGGAGTGTGTTCAATGATATTGCATTTGCAGAATCATTTAGCACCAGCTTTTAGGAGGTGTTGAAATTTTAGCCTACAGTAACTTGCACCGGCACTTTGTAATTAGTGATTACTCGAGCATTCGAACTCGAATACCTGAAAAGTTTGACCGCGAACTCGAACACAATGCGAACACCATGCAAGTCAATGGGGCTCGGACGTTCGAAAATGAAGGTCCCCTCCAAGAGGGCATATATATGCAAGATATTGGCCAGAAAAGGTGTATGGGGGTCCGGGTACTGCCCTGGGGGACAGGAAACAATGAAAAAAAGTTAAAAAAACTACCCCGGTTTTAACCCTTTCACTGCTGAGTGCTGAGCCATTTCACCGCTGTGCGCTGAGCTCATTTTTACCACTTTTGCTCATGTTTACACACGATTTGAAGCCATGGGAACTGTTTTATTACCAACGAGTAGGAAATGTTTGACCAACAACAAGTGGGAAATGTTTGACCAACAAGGAGTGGGGAATGTTTGACCAACAAGGAGTGGGAAATGTTTGACCAACAACGAGTGGGAAATGTTTGACCAACAATGACTGGGAAATGTTTGACCAATAGTGAGTGGGAAATGTTTGAGCAACAATGAGTGGGAAATGTTTGACCAACAACGAGTGGGAAATGTTTGAGCAACAATGAGTGGGAAATGTTTGACCAACAATGAGTGGGAAATGTTTGACCAACAACGAGTGGGAAATGTTTGAGCAACAATGAGTGGGAAATGTTTGACCAACAATGAGTGGGAAATATTCCCGTTTTAATTCAATATCTAATAAACCGTTTATTGTTATATTCTGCAGTAAAGAGTCTCTTTATTTTCAGTTTTTTTAGAATCTTATAAGCATTTTCGGATTTTTTTTGAAAACCTTTTTTTTTTTCGAACTTCCTGCGAACGTCCCGAAAGTTCGAAGTTCGTGAATTTTTCGAACTGCTGATGTTCGAATCTAACTTGGAACCGATTCGACAGGCAGACCATCCCTATATGTAATACCTCACTTGTCGAGACGGTAGAAATAGATGGCACTCCCCAAGTTAAGTATAGGAGAAGCAACGTACAGGAAGCTCGCGCAAGCTGCGAGACGCAAAACTTTTTTCACTCAACTGTAGCGTTAAGATCAGTATATCGATGCCGGACGTTAAACTTAATTCTCCTAGCGCTAACGATTACATATCGAGACGCTACATTAGCACCAACTATGGAATAGAGGAGCCCAATGTCTTTTTAGGACTTGACCTCTGCCTATTGGTGAATGCCCTCAGAGGTCCATGGTGACCTCTTAGCACATGCCCTGATCTGTTGAACAGTTTTGATAAATTGTGAAAATCACAATGCAACGCATGACGTTCCAACACAGAAACAGAAATATTTTGAAAAGGACAGGACGAGAGTTGACTCTGTACTCAGCGGGTGAACGGTCTCCGAGTCGTTATGTGTGAAGATCAATACACAATTAAAGGAACCGATTTCTCTTTGAATCTAAGGCTACTGCGAGTGAGAATTTCCGCGGCAGGAACACCGGGCTTTGTTCTACGTTTCTGATTTACTATAGAGCTGGTCTATGCCTAAAGAGCAATTCTGAGTCATAGATCTGAACACCGAGCAATCATCATGGCCTTCGACGCCTTGTTCCTGCTGGTGGCTCCACTTCCCGTCACTTCCCATAGAATTGATTTTTTTATCCGTGACTTCTATTTACTTCCCAATGGGGAAGGATTGTGAACAGAAACATAGCGCGCTGACATTAAACACGCAATCGTATAAATTGCAACAGCGACTAAATGTCCTTGGGCAAAAATATGTATTTATTGAAATATATGCTAATGCTTTGGAATAAAACAGTGTAGCGCCAATGGCTGACAACGACCCCTCTGAAATATGTCAAAGGAGCATGCTGAGTGTGATGAAGGAGGCAAACAGCATTTTACTGGGAGGTAACAAATGCTGAAACAATAAACAAACATGTATGCCACCAACTTTTTGTTCTGGGCATGCCAATGAAAGCATACATACATTGTTGCAAGTTTAGATTGAGTGCAACCCCCCTGTGTTTTGTATTATACATATATACATATTTATATGACAGATACCAGTCTCTGATTTCTGTACATGGTACAGACTGTCAGTAGTAAAAAAAAAAGAGACCAGTGGCCAATGTTGACTCTATAGAATAGTATGGAGGGAAATGGGGTGTTACATTAGCAGGGTTATTCAGAGAAAGGTGAAACACTGGAGAACCTCTGGAGAAGTGAAAATTCTAGGTCAAAATAGCCAAACCAGAAAAATTCCCCCCCATTTATCTCACTTTCCAAATCAGCTATTTTGACCTAGACTTTTCACTTCTCCAAAAGTTCTCCAGAGTTTAACCTTTTTCTGAATAACCCCCGAAGGAGTAAGGGCAGCTTGATTTTAAGGGGACCAGAATTATAGAATTCTGTAATCGTATAATAATTATAATATTATAAGAATTATAGTCCATAAAATCATAAAGGTTGTTAACCCTATTGCTGTCATTCCAGCTTTTCCTCCCAATTAAACAGTCACCAACCGAGGCTCAATTAACATAAATCCATGCACCATGCAAAAAAGTCATCTATTATGACATCAACTGCCTTGGATCTAGGGAGAGATGGGTTAAAATAACAATGAGTGGACAAAGTAGAAATGGGACTGAGGCACAATGCGGGGTATGAGGGAAGAGACAGGCACATAGGATGTGAGAGGAAAGGGGCAGACACAGAATGTGCGCGAGACTGATGTGACAGAGCCACAGGGGGGGTGAAAGAGATGTGTCAAGAACAAAATGAGGTAAGAGAGTTCAGGCAGCGATGTGACAGGACTCTGGACTCTGGGCACCTGATCCGGAATTTACTTTTGGGAGGTGAGGACTGCGGGTTCTGGTGGGTTTGCCTGTTCGTATTATTCCCCAGCCCTCTTCTTTGTTAAGGTCACCCTGTATTTACAATTGTAGGTGCAGGGTGTTTGTTTTTTCTGTGCCCTATCCCCTGATGTCTGTGTTGTGCTATTCCCTGATGTATGTACTATATAGTGTAATGTTGTATGTGCTATGCTGCTTTCATTATTTCTAATATGTTACTTAATGGTTCCTTTGTTATCCTGAATGGTTAATAAATGCTTCTGTATAACTCCCTAGAACTGGTTTAAACCAGATCTCTCGGCTACCTTCCCCATTTTTTGACTACTACATTAAGTCGTGTGTGGGAGAGGAGTGGATATTCAGTATGGTAATTCTGATCTGTGTTTTACCTTTGTTAATCAGCTCATCTCCTGTGTGTGTTGTCCCATTGAAAACTCAAAATAAAGTCAGTCTAAGTTCTGTGTTCATGCTGCAAGGTGTTCTAGCTACTGACTGGATGGGTTTGAGCCAAAATCAGTACTTATTTGCGATACTGATGGAGCCTAGAGGGAGCCTTTCTCCACAGGAATACCCACTCTGGGTACAGATCCCATGTTACAAGAGGCATGATGGGGAGAGACGGTTGAAGCAATCACATGGGGGTTGAGCGAGAGACTGCACGGGCAGAATGTAAATGAGAGGGATGGTGCAGAGGCACAAAGGGGAGAGAGGGATAGGCAGAGACATGATGGGGTGAGAAGGGAGGCAGCACAGGCGCGAAGGAAGATAAAGGGATGGGGCAGAGGCACAGTGAGGTGATAGAGGGATGGGAAAGAGGCACAGTGAGGTGATAGAGGGATGGGAAAGAGGCACAGTGAGGATATAGAGGGATGGGAAAGAGGCATGGTGAGGTGATAGAGCAATGGGAAAGAGGCACAGTGAGGTGATAGAGGGATGGGAAAGAGGCACAGTGAGGTGATAGAGTAATGGGAAAGAGGCACAGTGCGGTGATAGAGCAATGGGAAAGAGGCACAGTGAGGTGATAGAGGGATGGGAAAGAGGCACAGTGAGGTGAGTGGTATGGGGCAGAGGCACAGTGAGGTGATAGAGGGATGGGGCAGAGGCACAGTGAGGTGATAGAGGGATGGGAAAGAGGCACAGTGAGGTGATAGAGGGATGGGGCAGAGGCACAGTGAGGTGATAGAGGGATGGGGCAGAGGCACAGTGAGGTGATAGAGGGATGGGGCAGAGGCACAGTGAGGTGATATAGGGATGTGAAAGAGACACAGTGAGGTGATAGAGGGATGGGGTAGAGGCACAGTGAAGTGAGTGGGATGGGGCAGAGGCACAGTGAGGTGAGTGGGATGGGGCAGAGGCACAGTGAGGTGATAGAGGGATGGGAAAGAGGCACAGTGAGGTGATAGAGGGATGGGAAAGAGGCACAGTGAGGTGATAGAGGGATGGGAAAGAGGCACAGTGAGGTGATAGAGGAATGGGAAAGGGGCACAGTGAGGTGAGTGGGATGGGGTATAGTCACAGCGAGGTGAGTAGGATAGGGCAGAGGCACAGTGAGGTGATAGAGGGATGGGAAAGGGGCACAGTGAGGTGAGTGGGATGGGGTATAGTCACAGCGAGGTGAGTGGGATGGGGTATAGTCACAGCAAGGTGAGTGGGATGGGGCAGAGGCACAGTGAGGTGATAGAGGGATGGGAAAGGGGCACAGTGAGGTGGGTGGGATGGGGTATAGTCACAGCGAGGTGAGTGGGATGGGGTATAGTCACAGCAAGGTGAGTGGGATGGGGCAGAGGCACGGTGAGGTGATAGAGGGATGGGAAAGGGGCACAGTGAGGTGGGTGGGATGGGGTATAGTCACAGCGAGGTGAGTGGGATGGGGCAGAGGCACGGTGAGGTGATAGAGGGATGGGGTATAGTCACAGCGAGGTGAGTGGGATAGGGCAGAAGCACAAAGGGGAGTGAGAGCTAGCAAAGTCATGATGGGTGAGAAGGGAGGCAGCAGAAGCACAACGGAGGTGATGGGGCAGAGACACCGTGAGAGGCATGGGACCGAGCACATTAAATCTCCAACTCCAGGCTCAGAGAGCCCATAATCGAGCACTGTCCTTAACCTTAAAACCCCTTAACTCACCTTAAACTTAGCTGGCAATGTCATTTTAGTGATGTCATAATGACTCTGCGGTGTTTTAAAGACGGTATCATTTCTCCTTCGTCTGTGCTCGACTTCTACAACTTGGCAGCTCGTAAGAGATATTTTAAAAAGCGCTATCAGTATCAGTGAACCAGATTAAATTAACAAGGGCGCTAGAATGGAACCGGATAACCCCGAATTCCCCAACCACCGGCAGCTAACATTCAGAGAAACTTTAGGCTGCTTAAAAGAAAATATCTCACAACTGACGGCTCTTTTGTATCAGTAAATGTGTTTTTCTTTTTTCAGTTCATTACTATTTATTGTTCAGTGAAATTCCCCCGTGATTTTACTTTAAGAGATCAAACGCATTACAGTCTTGCCGATACCATTTCCATTATCCACAAAAAACACATAAATATATCTTTATAATGTGATTATACGTATTCTTTTCACTTTACTAGCTGCGCCGCGTTGTTTTTTTTAAACTAACAACAAAAAAACAACTAAACTATTAAAGCTAATGCGAAAAAAATGAATAATTTATTTACCTTAAAGCACAAACAGCTGCAATATGTGTCGCTCTTTGTGAATATATTTAAAAGGTGACGCCTGCAGAGTTTTATATGTTTGTTGCATTGTTTTGCTGGGTGTTTTTTTATCCCTCCTTTTACCCTGCAAAGTAAGATAACAGTGTATCTCCGGATAATGTGGAGAAACACTATAGCAGCACTCTGAAATACTGCTCGATATAATGAGAATTAATGGAAACCGATGCCAGATACGTCAATTTTGAACTCCCCGTCTGCAACCCGATGTTATGTCTCATAACTGGCAGACATGGATTTTTATGGAGCGTTTGCAAACGTTTTATTAGATCTCGCGGCTTAATAAACAGATTTTTATTGAACACATATCAGCATAAAATGGAAATTTTTCATGTAATAAAACAGACATCCATGGAACAGAAAGTTTCAGATGATTCCTGAACAGAGTTACAATGTGTTTACCCTCCTCCTCCGCTTCTTTCGTTTTTTTTTTAATGGAAATAAATTGGAAATGCATTTAATATCTGCAAGGACAGCGCAACATTTCTCCTCTTGCTGATCGAGGTAAAGGAATCCCTCTTGACGGTGGATTTTCGCCACCAAGATCAATGCTCTGTCTGCGCTCAGCACCGCTCGGCTTAACCCGAATCAGCTTTCCCTTCTATTAAACGATATCTAATCTTTTTTCTTAATTGTAATTACTGCAAAGTCACCAAAGAACGAGATGAGACCTTATCCCAGCCGGA
Organism: Leptobrachium leishanense; assembly: GCA_009667805.1. Taxonomy (NCBI): domain Eukaryota; kingdom Metazoa; phylum Chordata; class Amphibia; order Anura; family Megophryidae; genus Leptobrachium; species Leptobrachium leishanense. The sequence goes on along the minus strand of CM019067.1, from coordinate 321,625,215 downwards.
CCTGTAAGTACCGAGGGACATCTGGTTTATATGCAGGAACCGTCTCTCATTATCTCGTATTATTTCGCTAGATTGACTTCCAATCCCTAGCACTGCATTTAAGTAGCGCTGTCATCAGAAAGCGTCTCTATCATAAAGTCTATGCATCCATAGGTCTGTACTGGTCATTTCCTGAACAGCGCTCTTTTAACCCCTTCACTATGAAGTTGTTTTCCATAAAATCACTGCCAGGACCCAGTAGATTTATAGAAAGCAAATTTGCAGTGAAAATGTGCTTGCAAATCCCACAAGCACATTTTCAAACCGAATGCGCTCTTTGACAGGCAGATGGCACCATCTGCTGGCCAAAAAGTGCTACTACATCTCTATAATACAACTTGGCCTCCATTTGTTCCTTTCAGAAAATAACAACTGGTTAAACTGTTTTGGCCCCTCAGGTGCTAAGTCTATGGGGGCGCATTCAGGAGTCCATTTGAAAATGAACTTCTTTTGCAATGCCCCAGAATAAGACCAAATCGGGACATTACACCAGCAGGTACTTTGAAGATTGAGTATACTCGTCATTTTCTGAACAACACTCTTTTAACCCATTCACTATGAAGTTGTTTTCCATAAAATCACTGCCAGGCAGGACCCAGTGGATTTATAGAAAACAAATTTGCAGTGAAAATGTGCTTGAAAATCCCACAAGCACATTTTCAAACCGAATGCGCTCTTTGATAGGCAGATGGCACCATCTGCTGGCCGAAAAGTGCTACTACATCTCTATAATACAACTTGGCCTCCATTTGTTCCTATCAGAAAAAAACAACTGGTTAAACTGTTTTGGCCCCTCAGGTACTAAGTCTTTGGGGGCGCATTCAGGAGTCCATTTGAAAATTAACTTCTTTTGCAATGCCCCAGAATAAAACCAAATCGGGACATTACACAAGCAAATACTTTGAAGATTGAGTATACTCGTCATTTCCTGAACAGGGCTCTTTTAACCCATTCACTATTAAGTTGTTTTCCATAAAACCATTGCCAGGACCCAGTGGATTTATAGAAAACACATTTTCACTGAAAATGTGCTTGAAAATCCCACAAGCACATTTTCAAACTGAATGCACTCTTTGACAGGCAGATGGCACCATCTGCTGTCCAAAAAGTGCTACTACATCCCTATAATACAACTTGGCCTCCATTAGTTCCTTGCAGAAAAAAAATGGTTAAACTGTTTTGGCACCTCAGGTGCTAAGTCTTTGGTGGCACATTCGAGAGTCCATTTGAAAATGAATTTCCTTTGCATTGCCCCAGAATTAGACCAAATCGGAGCATTACACCAGCAGGTACTTTGAAGATTGAGTATACTCGATCTAGGCGGAGAAAGTGTTAAGCCCCATAACACTTTGGGCCGCATTCTCACAGAGCTGCTAGCAGACAGTCAGTAATGGTTTAATTGTGTGTGAGCTGTTAACCCTTAGTTGCTCCCTTTTAATGGCTCTGCCACTGCCGAACTATTGTATTAACGACTTGATTCGTAACAGTAAGAAGCAGCAGAGACCGTCAGCAGAGACCGTCAGCACTGCCGCTGGCATCATCTCCTGGACTCCATAGGACCCCACAAAGAGTAGTGTGACTCGGTGTGTTCTCGTATTGGACACTGGGAACTATTTAACCAACTATGCAGTGTGAAAGCTAGTTTTCTAGCATGTTTTTAACTGTTTGTTGAAAAGGCCGGTTTTGATGATCCAGGTTCATCCTGGCATGCATCGTTTGCTCTATTCAAGCGAGAGATCTTCAGTTAAATGAACACACTATCCACCATGACCCAATTAATCAGTCAAACTGTCTCCCTTCCACTCTCCATGTTCGTCTGTCCCCGCAGACTATGACAGCCTTCCAAAGTGGGGGGCAGCCCTACAATCAGTTCCTGTCAATCAGCTGCCGTTGGCTCAGCTTTTCAGAGAGTTCCGAGCGATCAGCTTTGCTTTGCTAATGCAGCATTGATCGGCCAGCACCTATCAGTACCTTTACCCGGCTGAGCATTCAACACAGTGACAGCTGCTGTCAGTTCGGGAGAGAGCCGAGGGAGACCCCAGCGCTAGAATACAGGTGTGTTTCATTTCTTGCAAGGTTTTAAATCTAAAAAAGAAGTGGGTGGAACTGGATTTAATAACTCATTCAGGCCCCCTCCTCCCCATTTTTAGCCTGTAGCGTCCCTTTAATAATATCCTATATGTCCCTTATACAGTGTCACTATCCAGGTCCGTGCTCTTTCAGCTATATAGACATATACAGGGTTATTTACAAAGCGCCGATCTGGCCCCGGAATGGCACCGAACAGGGAATTTCCCCGTACGGTGCCATTCGGCAATTCAGAGAGCAGGCAGTTCACCAAATTTTGGCAAATTGCCTGCACGTACGGTGCCTGTTTGAGGGCAGTGAAATCCCCCATAGAGAAGCAATGGTTAATCTATTCAGAGACACCGAACAGCAGAGAAAAGTTGCCAAAGTGCCCTGCTGTTCGGTGGTTTCATTCGACAGGTTTATTCAGGCGAATCCCATAGACTTCAATGTTAAAAATATTCCCGTTTTAATCCAATATCTAATAAACCGTTTATTATTTTAATCTGCAGTAAAAAAGTGTATTATTTATTTATTTCATATTATTTATCTCTTTTAGGATCTTTTAAGCATTTTTCAGGACTTTTTCGGGAAAATTATATTTCCGTTTTTTTTAATAGCGGGTTTTCTTTTTTTTGTAACAGACCTTTTTATTATCACTCATTGGATCTTATATGTAAATTACAGACATTTTTCTTCAGCGTTTCAGTTTTGACACTTTCAATCGTATTGTTTTTTTTCTTTTTACCGTCCGGCGGCTTGTCGGCTTTCTCCTGCGGCTGGTCGGCGCTGTGTTCCGCGGCTTATTGGCTGTGTTTGCCGGCGGGTTTGCGGCAGCAGGCGACGGGTTTGCGGCAGATGTCTGACGGGTTTGCGGTGGTGGTTAGCGGGTTTGCGGTGGCATTCGGCGGCCGATTCCCTGCACTTCGGGGACCCTGCGATGAATGGTGAATTCACTGCGGGGTGGGGAAATTTGATTCCCCGAAGTGCAAGGAAGTGCGGGGAATGAGAGAGCACCCAAATGTCAGCGACATTTGGGGTGCTCTGTGAATAACCCCTATACCCCTGTGTTTATTTGATGTTGCTGATATCTTACATGTGTTTGGTTTTCTCTTGTATGTTTAGTTAAGAAAATATTTTCCTCTATATGTTTCACTGGGTGCATCCATTGTGTGATATTTTCCTCTATATGTGTCACTGGGTGCATCCATTGTGTGATATTTTCCTCTATATGTGTCACTGGGCGCATCCATTGTGTGATATTTTCCTCTATATGTGTCACTGGGTGCATCCATTGTGTGATATTTTCCTCTATATGTGTCACTGGGTGCATCCATTGTGTGATATTTTCCTCTATATGTGTCACTGGGCGCATCCATTGTGTGATATTTTCCTCTATATGTGTCACTGGGTGCATCCATTGTGTGATATTTTCCTCTATATGTGTCACTGGGCGCATCCATTGTGTGATATTTTCCTCTATATGTGTCACTGGGTGCATCCATTGTGTGATATTTTCCTCTATATCTGTCACTGGGTGCATCCATTGTGTGATATTTCCCTCTATATGTGTCACTGGGCGCATCCATTGTGTGATATTTTCCTCTATGTGTGTCACTGGATGCATCCATTGTGTGATATTTCCCTCTATATTGTGTCACTGGGTGCATCCATTGTGTGATATTTTCCTCTATATGTGTCACTGGGTGCATCCATTGTGTTATATTTTCCTCTATATGTATCACTGGGTGCATCCATTGTGTGATATTTTCCTCTATATGTGTCACTGGTGCATCCATTGTGTGATATTTTCCTCTATATGTGTCACTGGGCGCATCCATTGTGTGATATTTTTCCTCTCTATATGTATCATGGGTGCATCCATTGTGTGATATTTTCCTCTATATGTGTCACTGGGTGCATCCATTGTGTGATATTTTCCTCTATATCTGTCACTGGGTGCATCCATTGTGTGATATTTCCCTCTATATGTGTCACTGGGCGCATCCATTGTGTGATATTTTCTCTATGTGTGTCACTGGATGCATCCATTGTGTGATATTTCCCTCTATATGTGTCACTGGGTGCATCCATTGTGTGATATTTTCCTCTATATGTGTCACTGGGTGCATCCATTGTGTGATATTTTCCTCTATATGTGTCACTGGGTGCATCCATTGTGTTATATTTTCCTCTATATGTATCACTGGGTGCATCCATTGTGTGATATTTTCCTCTATATGTGTCACTGGGTGCATCCATTGTGTGATATTTTCCTCTATAATGTGTCACTGGGCGCATCCATTGTGTGATATTTTTCCTATATGTATCACTGGGTGCATCCATTGTGTGAAATTTTCCTCTATATGTGTCACTGGGTGCATCCATTGTGTGATATTTTCCTCTATATGTGTCACTGGGTGATCCATTGTGTGATATTTTCCTCTATATGTGTCACTGGGTGCATCCACTGTGTGATATTTTCCTCTAATATGTGTCACTGGGTGCATCCATTGTGTGATATTTTCCTCTATGTGTCGCTGGGTGCATCCATTGTGTGATATTTTCCTCTATATGTGTCACTGGGCGCATCCATCCATGGTGTGATATTTTCCTCTATATGTGTCACCAGGGGCATCTATTGTGTGATATTTTGTGTTGTAAACTCCCCCCCCCCAGTATGTTTCCATCACTTGTTCCTCACTGTGTGACTTTGGCCATAGAATGGAGTGAATGGGTCAGTCACCGACTCATCATTGTATTGTGTGGGATGTATTCAAAGGACATCACCAGGGGGTAGATTAGAAGTCTTTTAAGCTTCCTGTTTTATCTCATTCAGCTGCCAGCTCTTATCTCGGGTAGCCTGAAGAACAATAGACCCACTGCTGCTTTATCTAAACATTACCTCCTCCACCTAATTAACTGTTAAATTCTGTGTAGGATAAACAATAGCAGTAATGTAAAATGCTCACACAGATTATGTTAAAAGTTGCATAATGGGAAAAAATCCACAATATGGAAACAGGAGATAAAAAAAACCTAAATTCATTTTTTCCTTTTTACGTGTAAATACTTCAAAGAAAAAAAACAGCAGCATGTACTTTATAATGTGTTTTATAATGTGTTTTTGTGTGTAACGCACAAGCAATCTAGTTACAGTTTATGTTAGTGGTAGTGTCCCTTTACAAACGTGCTTCGAGGCAGCTGGGATTATTCCGTTTAATCACAGATTCCCTGTTAAGAGTTTATAGGGATCTGGAAATCGTTGTCTAAGCTTCGTTGATGCGGTACTTGTACTTAACGCCGTTTCTGGGCCCGCGAACAGGTTTTTTCTCTAGATATCTAGATGCTATAGTCTGCGTGTGAATAAGCAGTGATTTTAAGGTCCCCTGGGTTGAATGCCATCTGGACTAAGCTGTTTATTTTCCTTGATTATTCCAAACAGCTTTGGTGTTTCTTGTCAGTCAGATGACTGTCATTACTTCTTCGTGCTGCTGCTTTTCTTTGTCAGTACATGGCGTACGAGCAGGTAGCGCATGTTAAATTAAAATATAATGACAAAGTGCCTGATGAGCCGCACGTCCTGACAAAATAACAAAAATACAATTATTTACATACAATTTCATTTTTATTTTTGTATGAAATTTAGTTTTTTTTACAAAACAATGTTTTTACGTAAAGTGCAACATTTTACATTTATTACATATCAATATCACGTTAAAGTTTTTCTTAAATTATTTATTTATTTATTTGCAAAGTATTTTAGCAGGATGGATACATTGAGATTTCTCTCGTTTTCAAGTGTGTCCTGGGTTCAAGAACATTGAATTTACATATTAGGTCCTATGAATAATAATGAAAAGGTCTGTTACAGAAAAAAACAAAAAAAATGCTATTTAAAAAAACAAACCAAAAAAGAAAAGATCGAAAAAAAAAAAAATCGCTGGGAAAAATCCTGAAAAATGTCTAAAGAAATCCAAAAGTAAATAAATAAACTGACTTTTTGCTGCAGATTAAAATAATAAACGATTTATTAGATGTTGCATAAAAATGGGAGTATTTTTTACATTGAAACCTATGGGATTCGCCTGATTAAAGCTGTCGAATTCAACCACTGAACATCAGGGCATTTCACTGAAATTTCTCTGCTGTTCGGTGTCTCTTAATAGATTAACCATTGCTTCTCTATGGGGATTTCACTGTCGCCGAACAGGCACCATATTTGCTAGCAATTCACCAACATTTGGCAAACTGCCTGCTCTCTGAAAAACCGAATGGCCCCGAAATGTCACCGTACAAGGAAATTCACTGTTCGGTGCATTTTCGGGGCAACTTCAGATCTCTTTGAGTAACCCTGTAAGTGTCAGCGGGCTTGTCCTGACCGAAATGCATGCGCTTTATTTAGCAGCTAAGGCTAGGGTCAGACGAACGCATTTTCGCGTTGTCTGTGAAAAAGTGCGTTCGAACGAATGGACGTATTTTTTCACGGAATACGCGATAGCGGTCATACGTTCGCATACGCGATGCGTGATTTGCGTCTGTGATTTTGTACGGATCATCAATAAAACCCTTTTTGCGTCTGGACGTTATGTTGGCTGGACATTAGCAGCGTCTGACATCTCCAAATTTTATTTATTTATTTATTTATAAAGGATTTTACCAGGAAGGATACATTGAGATTTCTCTCGTTTTCAAGTATGTCCTGGGTTCGAGAACATTGAGTGGTTACAGAAATACAAAATAGTAAAATGCAAGATATTAACACAGGACCAAATATACAGATTAACAGAAAAATAAATATGGAGGAAATATAGTCATTATGTTACATGTTTACAGGTGCATTTTGTATTGAGGTATGCTAATAGGGAGCTCTTAAGGGACTTTAGACTGGGGGAAGATTTGACGGCGTCTGGGAGGTTATTCCATATTTGCGGTGCTCTGTAGGAAAATGCGGATCAAGACATTTTCTTTTTGTATTGCGGTATTGCAAGTAAGGTGCTGGTCCTGGATCTGAGGTTATAGGATGAGGGAACTGCTGGGGGAAGCAGCATATTCAGGTAGGGTGGTAGCTTCCAGAAAAGCTCTTAAACACCAGGTTGGAAAGGTGAAGGGTGCGTCTAGAGTCCAGCGATGGCCAGTTTAGTTCTTTTAACATGTCACAATGGTGGGTCATGTAGTTACATTGTAGCACAAAGCGACAGAATGAGTTATACAATGTAGTAAGTTTCTGGAGGTGTGTTTGCGGGGCGGCTGCATACACTACATCTCCGTATTCAATGGCTGGCATAAGCATTTGTTGTACAATCTGCTTTCTTACCGCAGGGCTCAGGCAGGATTTGTTTCTGTACAGGGCACCTAGTTTGGGGTAAAGTTTAGATGAGAGTTTTTCGATGTGGGGGCCAAAAGATAGATTTGGGTCTAACCACATACCTAGGTATTTGAGAGAGGTGACTGTGGTCAGTGTGCCGTTTGATTTTGTCCCAACACATAGATGGGGTGTTTGCAATTTGTGTAGTTTAGGTGCAGTTCCAAAGAGCATTGTAACCGTTTTGTCAGTATTTAGAAAAAGTTTGTTATTTGCTATCCACTTTTCTACCCCTGTGAATTCTTCTTGCAGCACGCCTCCAGCTGCGGGAGATTTGGTTTGCTGGTATAGATTACCGTGTCGTCTGCGTACATGTGTACAGTTGAAGCTTTGCAGACATTGGGCAGATCGTTTATGAATATTGTGAATAGCAGGGGGCCAAGTATCGAGCCTTGGGGTACACCGCACGTGACTGGGAGGGGAAGGGAAGTGCTGTCAGAAATGGACACAAATTGAGACCTGTCAGACACATATGATTGGAACCAGGTTAACGTACTATCACCAATACCAGAGTTTTTAAGTTTTTGTAATAGGATGCCATGGTCTACTGTGTCAAAAGCCTTGGCAAAGTCAAGGAAGATGGCTCCAGTTAGATTTCCTTGTTCCATGCCCGCTTGGATATCATTACAAACTTTTAAAAGGGCAGTTGTAGTTGAATGGTTTGGACGAAAGCCTGATTGATCTGGGGTTAAATAGTTCTGATACTGATAATAATCACGTAATTGAGTGTAGACACATTTTTCCAGAATTTTTGACATTACAGGGAGCAGTGATATTGGGCGGTAGTTGGATACCAAAGTATTGTCTCCACTTTTATGGATAGGTACCACCCTGCAGCAGTCTTCCAGAGTATGGGTATGTATCCAGTTGCCAGTGATTCATTAATCAGGGTTGCGACAGGTTTAGCAATTGCTGGTGCACTGATTTTCAGCAGCATTGCTGGGATTTGATCAGGTCCAGACTGGTATTTCATTTTTTGGTTACGGAGAAGTTTAGTGATGGCACCGACAGGCACAGGCCTAAAACTGAATAGGTCTGGGTTACGGGGTTTTTGCACTGTTGGTGGGTCCTGACCTTCGTGCGGCCTTCTGATTGCGTTTCATTTCCTAGCTTAGCAATGTGGGTGGTGGCGCATCCAACAAAATAATTATTAAAAGCATTTGCTACATCTAGGGGGTGTTGTACAGTTTGGTTGTTTACTTTTAAAGCAGCTGGTTGGGAGTGGCTGGGGGTGCTTGTATGATACTTATGATTTTCCAAAAATTTCTGGGGTTTGATATGTTATTGTTTAAATTTTCATTGAAGTATTGGGCTTTAGCCATTTTTGTTTCTTTTGTGCATTCATTCCGGCATTTTCGGTATTCACAGTGATCGTTCATGGATCCAGTACTCTTGAACTTTGACCACAGGGAGTCTCTAAACTGGTACATATGCGTGAGGTCAGCTGTAACCCAGGGGAGATGGGCCCCTTTTACTCGCACTTTACGCAGCGGGGCATGGGAATTCCAGACTTGCAGGAGCTCAGACTGAAAGTATTCAACTGCACAGTCTAGGTCTGGGATTAGGTTTAGCCTGTACCAGGGGAGCTGTTTGAGATCACTTAGGAAGGATCAAGAATAAATTTCTTGAAAGACCTGGTGTTATTACCTTTGGGGGAGATTTCAAGGCCTTTATTTTGCGCACGCAATACACTAGACAATGGTCACTAAAGCTATTAGCAAGAACGCCTGCCTCCTGTATTCTATCAGGAGATGAGGAGAGAATCCAGTCCAGCAAGGTATGGTTAGGGCTTTTCATATTAATGCGAGTGGGGGAGGAGATTAATTGAGTTAGCTGCAAAGTTTTAAATAGTGTGCAGTGTTTATTGTTTTTAGGATTTAGCCAATCTGTATTAAAATCGCCGAGGACCAGCAGTTCACTTTTTTGGTTTTGGGCAAGTAGGTTATTAAGGATTTGAGATATGTCAGAGAGGGAGTGCACTGGAGAGCTCGGTGGACGATACAACCCAGCAACAATGATTGATTTACTGAATGGGATCTCAATTATACCAGAGAGGAAATCAAAGGTGACAGGAGAGCTAGAAAAATCACTCAAACACGCCGCTAGCGGATGCAGCGCACTCTGTACGACCGTACTAGTGGTTTCACGTTCTCGACAAAATGCGTTCGTTTGCCACTTGCGTTGCACGGCCGGACTTTCGTGCGACCGTACTTCGTATATTGGCCGTCATTGCCCGTCATTTGCTGCTAGTGCGGCCGTAATTAAGTGCGCCAGAACGCACGTTTAAAGTGCGCTAGTCTGACCCCAGCCTTAGTCCCGGGAGACACATAGCAATGCACGGCAGAATCAGGAGTTGGCAGCAGATAGCTGGTACACAAAGCGCATGTGTTTAGGTGAGGAGGGAGAATTTTGCAAACTCTTCTTTTGTATAGTAATAATTTGCTAAAGGTAGAAAGTAAATAACGCAATTAAATTAGGAAAGTGCTCGTTTCAATGTGCCGGGTTGACGACACGGGTAAAGATCAAAAACCTTCAGAGACCGGCCAAGTCACATGGTTTCACCGTGTGACATACCAGTCCTCGATATCACCCGGCTTACCTGGGCTGTCAACTGGTTTTCGTGAAATTTGTAGAATTGGTAGACAGTCATTACAGAAATATAAAGTAATAAATGCAAGATATTAAGAATAAAACACAAATATGCAGAATGATTAACAGAAAATAAATATGTAAGTAATATAGTTACTATGTTACATGTTTACAGGAACATTCTGTATATAGTCACTGTGTTACATGTTTACAGGCGCATTCTGTATATAGTCACTGTGTTACATGTTTACAGGTGCATTCTGTATATAGTTACTATGTTACATGTTTACAGGAGCATTCTGTATATAGTCACTGTGTTACATGTTTACAGGCACATTCTGTATATAGTCACTGTGTTACATGTTTACAGGTGCATTCTGTATATAGTCACTGTGTTACATGTTTACAGGTGCATTCTGTATATAGTCACTGTGTTACATGTTTACAGGTGCATTCTGTATATAGTCACTGTGTTACAGGTTTACAGGTGCATTCTGTATATAGTCACTGTGTTACAGGTTTACAGGTGCGTTCTGTATATAGTCACTATGTTACATGTTTACAGGTGCATTCTGTATATAGTCACTATGTTACATGTTTACAGGTGCGTTCTGTATATAGTCACTATGTTGCATGTATACAGGTGCATTCTGTATATAGTCACTGTGCTACAGGTTTACAGGTGCATTCTGTATATAGTCACTATGTTACATGTTTACAGGTGTGTTCTGTATATAGCCACTATGTTACATGTTTACAGGTGCATTCTGTATATAGTCACTGTGTTACAGGTTTACAGGTGCATTCTGTATATAGTCACTGTGTTACATGTTTACAGGTGCATTCTATATATAGTCATTATGTTACATGTTTCCAGGTGCATTCTCTATATAGTCACTATGTTACATGTTTACAGGTGCATTCTGTATATAGTCACTGTGTTACATGTTTACAGGTGCATTCTGTATATAGTCACTATGTTACATGTTTACAGGTGCATTCTGTATATAGTCACTATGTTACATGTTTATAGGTGCATTCTGTATTGAGGTATGCTAGTAAGGAGCTCTTGAGTGACTTAACACTGGGGGAAGATTTGATGGTGTCTGGGAGGTTATTCCATAATTTTGGTGCTCTGTAGGAAAATGAGGATTGAGCCACTTTCTTTTTGTATTGTGGTATTGCAAGTAAGGTGCAGGTCCTGGATCTGAGGTTATAGGATGAGGGAACTGCTGGGGCAAGCAGCCTATTCAGGTAGGGTGGTAGCTTCCCAGAAAACCTCTTAAACACTAGGAACGAGCTGTTCGGTTCGATCTGTTCAGAGTTCGATTCGAATATCGGCCGTTCGAAAGTTTACGAACTTCGAACCTTTTAGGACGTTCGCCAAAAGTTCGAAAAGAAAAATAAAATGTTGAAAAAAGTATAAAAAATGCTTAAAAAATACAAAAAAATCTAGAGATTAAGAGACTCTTTACTGCAGAAAATAATAAGCAATGGTTTATTAGATATTGGATTAAAACAGGAATATTTTTAACATTGAAGCCTATGGGATAAAACATTCTTGTTACTAAAACATCAGGCAGACACGGTCCTCTAATCAGGCACTGTAGAGGGAAGCCTGCCGGGGCCTCCCAAGGATCCCCTTGAGGAGCATGCGGCCGCCGGATGACAGAGCTGTGACTGTGTGGGCTAGCCGCCCGGGTGCATGTGGCAGAGACAGGCGCAGGGAGGTAGCCACTGCACATGCGGCCACGGCAGAACCCCCCCCCCACAACCAGGATCCAGGGAGCCCCCACTGATCACCAGGCTAAGGTAAGGCGACACATTTCTAAAAAAGATAAAATCCAAGGACATTTTTAAATGTCCCTGGGAACATAAAATAAAACTTTTTTTTTCTTTCTCCCTTGCTGAATGTATTTAATTATATATATTAGATACATTCAGCCAGGTAGAGGGGGGTGGCATGTGGGCTGCGCTTGGTCTCAGGCAGTGGTTTGTTTTTTTTGTGTGTATATTTTTAGCAAATTTATAGGGGAAGGTAAGGTAAGGGCAGGTATGATATATATATATATATATATATAGATAAGATATATATCTATATTCTTATAAATATATATATCCAGACTTGTATTACACACACATTTTGGCAACTAATTGCCCCACACCACTTGGCTGATCCCTCCAGAAGAAATGTTGAACCCGATAGAGCAGAGAATAATATATATATATTCTCTGCTCTGATGGGTTAAACATTTCTTCTGGAGGGATCAGCCAAATTGGGGGGGGGGCGCATTTAGTTGAGATTGTCCACATGCCACCCCCCCATGTGCATATGTGTATATATGGTCTGAGGTCTGTGGGTGGGTGTATATATATATCTGCGTGTTGATATATTCATATATAGGTCTGCATGTTGATATATACGTATATGTCTGTGTGTGGTATCAATGCATCCCTACTCTATACACAGTGCTTCGTGTCCCTATAATATATATGATCAGGGGTTATCTTTTTTTTATATTTTTATACTATTCCTATTAAATTAACAGTAATTTTTGATGTATTTTATTCAGTAGAAACTTTTTTGCCTATATAACATGTGCTTTGTGAAAATAAAACAGTTTTGTGTGTACATTTTAATTTAGTTAGTGGATTCCTGTCCAGTGTGGTGAGAAGCAAACGTAATGCAGTGTAGACACGCTGCGAGGCAGAGCGAAGTGAAGTCAAGCCTTCAAAATGTTTGCTTCACTACGCTGTGCGTCGCTACACGCCTTCTCAGCCTTTATTCCCGCATCGCTAGCTTACCGAATCAGTTTGTATACTTGTTTCTAACCCTGCTTGTTCTGAGGACCCGATCTGTTGCCGACTTTGCCTGCCATTTGACTATTCTCTCTGTGCAGTGGCGTAGCGTGGGGGGTGCCTCGGGGGCAGTCGCCCCGGGCGCAAATTTCTTAGGGGGCGCAAAATTTCAAAAGAAATTTGAACCAACCACTAATATTTTCCAGCAGGGATCAGCAAGGTGTCCGCCAGTTTTACCACGCCGACGGTGACTTAGCACTCAGCGTCCAGAAGGGAGGACCAGGACATAAAATTCTGGTCCTGTCCCGACTCCTCCTTAACCCTGACATGAGTCACATGAAGCAGCGCAGCATTATTCAACGGAACACCCTGTACCACATTTGTCAGCCCCCCTTGAAGCCCTGTTCTAGCCCCCTGCCACTGGCAGCCCTGCAGCCGCTGAACAGGAAGGAGGGAGGGAGGCGCCTGCTCTGCAGCACATTTAAAATCCGGTCTCCACTAAGCCCCCTGGACAGCCCCCCCCCCGGGCCACCAGCAACGCCACACAGATAGGCAATACTGTATGACACCAAAGCAGCGTGACCACCACACAGTGAGGGGGTACAGGGAGAGGGTGACTGGAGGTTCAGGGAGAGAATGACTGGGGATATTGTATAGAGAGAGAGATTGACTGGGGGTATTGGGAGAGAGTGACTTGGGGTACTAGGAGAGAGTGTGACTGGGGTACTGGGAGAGAGTGAGTGACGGGGTACTGGGAGAGAGTGAGTGATTGGGGTACTGGGAGAGAGTGAGAGACTGGGGTACTGGGAGGGAGTAACTGGGGGTACTGGAAGAGAGAGAGTGACTGGGTACTTGAGAGAGAGACTGGGGTACTGGGAGGAAGTGACTGGGGGTACTTGGAGAGAGAGTGACTGGGGTATTTGGATAAAGTGAGGGTATTGAGAGTGACTGGGGGTACTTGGAGGAGAGGGTGACTGGGGTACTGGAAGAGAGAGAGTGACTGGGTATAGTGTGAGAGTGGAACTATGATAGGGTGTACTGGGACAGGGTGACTGGTAGCAGTGGCGTAGCGTGGGGGGCATGTGTGCTTAATTTTTTTATTATATCAGTATTTTGTTAATATACAATACATGTGCTTGTGGGGTAAGGGGGTCAATACTTTACTAGTGTCAGGTAATCATGGTGTGTTACCATGTCCACAGGTTGGGGGGGTGCACAATTGTTGCCCTGCCCCGGGCGCTGACAACCGACGCTACGCCGCTGTCTCTGTGTATTCCCTGCCTGTTCTGTTTGCTTCCTGTTGCTACTGGTGTGCGCCGATTCTCACCATATACTGTAGCGCAATACAAGTGCCTAAACATTGCTGACCCGGTTTTGTTATAGCTGCTGATGTAACTGAATAGATTGGGAATCTCTTCTGCATTACCAAAACCTCCACCACTGCACTCTTCCACATTACCTCAGAGGGGTTACGGTGTGAAGGCACTTGCTGCCACCAAAGGCACAATATTTGGGTGCACTGCCACTGACGCCTATACCATATTCATATAATTTTAATATTGGACCACAGGGTCCACCGCTGCACTCTTCCACAATACCACAGAGGGGTTACGTGTGAAGGCAGTTGCTGCAACTAAAGGCACAATATTTGGGTGCACTGACGCCTGTACCAGATTCATATCATTTTAATATTTGACCGCAGGGTCCAACCCTGCACTCTTCCACAATACCACAGAGGGGTTACTGTGTGATGGCACTGTTGCCAACACTAAGGGCCCAATTTTAGTATTTAAAGTTTTTATTTTGAAGCAAAGTCAGCAATACAGTTATAACGAAAATGACCTCTCAGGGCTAGAACGTGCCATCCCGTATCCAGCAAAAAGGCAGGGTGTGCCGCTTCGCCAAGTCCAGGTACCTCTTGCACACCCGGAGTGCAATGGGTGAGCCTCGCCCTGGGAGAACTGCCTTGGTGATCACAGTGTCTCCCCTGCCAGGTAAGTATAGGCCCAATTTTAAAGCTCCTATTGTAACTTTCATCCAAAGCCTGCATTAGTTTCACCATAATTTAGCCAAAAAATCACTAAACTTGTTCTGTGTGTCCTAAAATGTCTCCTCATTTCATACAGGCTGCCGCCCCAAGCAGTTGTTTATGAATAGATTAAAGGAAAAACATCTGCCGTCATTTGAAATGTCATTTTTTTTGTTTTTAAATGTTTCTATACATCCTACAAATCCGCCACTTCACGGGCAGGTTATGGGGACCTCCTAGGCACGATATTTAAAGGAATTTTTCGTTTTTATTTTTAACCTTTATTTCATGGAAAACTCACTGTTCCTTTAAAAACATTTTTTTTTAAAAAAAAAAAAAATTGTCCTTGTTTCCTGTCCCCCAGGGCACTACCCGGACCCCCATACACCTTTTATGGCAAATATCTTGCATATATGCCCTCTTGGAGGGCACTCTAAAAATCGAACTTTCGAGTCCCATTGACTTGCATTGAGTTCGGTTCGTGTTCGAGTTCGAACTCGAACTTTTGAAATTGTTCGAGTTCGAATGCGAACCGAACACGGAGGTGTTCGGCTCATCACTATTAAACACCAGGTTGGAAAGGTGAAGGGTGTATCTAGAGTCCAGTTTTCTAGACAGGGTTATTCAAAGAGATACGAATTGCTGTCGAAAGGTAACTGAACAGTGAAATTCAGCATACGATTACCTTTCCTGGCCATTCGGCTATTCAGAGAGCCGGCAGTTCACCAAATGTTGGTGAATTGCCGGCACATACAATGCCTGTTCGAGGGCAGTGAAATCCCCATAGAGAAGCAATGCTTAGTCTATTCAGAGAACATATAACAGCAGGGAAAAGTTGCCGAATTGCCCTGCTGTTCGGTGGTTTAATTCGACAGGTTTATTCAGGCGAATCCTATAGGCTTCATTATTAAAAATATTCCCATTTTTAATTCAATATCTAATAAACCGTTGATTATAATATTCTGCAGTAAAAAGTCTATTTATAGATTTTTTAGGATCTTTTAGGCATTTTTTGGGATTTTTTTGCAAACATTTTTTTTTCCGTTTGTTTTTTTAGGCTAGGGTCAAACGAACGCATTATTCGAAGCGACCATCAAAAAGTGTGTCCGAACGCATTGACGTATTTTTTCACGGAATGCGCGAAAACGGTCAGACGACATGCATTTTCGTGCGTGATTTTTTTACGGATTGTCAATAAAACCCTTTTTGCGTCTGGACGTTATGTTGGCTGGACATTAGCAGCGTCTGACGCCTCCTAATCACGCACACACGCCGCTAAGCCGCAGCGCACTCTGTACGTCAGTACTAGCGGTTCTGCGTTCTTGAAAAAATGCGTTCATTTTCCACTTGCGTTGCGTGGCCGGACTTTCGTGCGGCCGTACTTCGTATATTGGCCGTCATTGCCTGTCATTTGCTGCTACCGCGGCTGTGATTAAGTGCGCCTAAACGCACGTTAAAAATGCGCTAGTCTGACTCCAGCCTTAACCGTTTTTCTTTATCCTGTAATAGCCCTTTTTATTATCATTCATTGGATCTTATATGTAAATTTCAGACATTTTCGCTCAGTAGTTTATTTGCAAACAGTGTTTCACTTTTCAAACATTCAAGCGAACTGTTTCTTTTTTTTTTACTCCATTCGTCTGCGGTGTCGGATTTTTCCAGCGGCTGCTCTGCGCTGTGATCGGCTCCTGCTCGGGTTTCTCTGGCGTGTTCGGCGGGGTTAATCCAGATGTTTTTGCAGGTTTCGGTGTGCGTTCGCCTGGGTTTTTTGCGGTGAGTGTTCGTCGGGTTTGCGGCGGCTTTTCCCTGCACTACGACGGCCCTGTGGTGCTTGCTGAATACACTGCAGGGTCGCCGAAATGGGATCGCCAAAATGGCACCGAATTGAAGAGAACGAAAAGTCACCAAACGTGCGGTGACTTTTCGATTCTCTTTGAATAACCCTGAGAGTGTTGTTTTTTTGTAATGTAAAGTAATCTAGTTACAGTTTATGGAGGTGCTAGTGTCACTTTAAGTTTCATTTACATGTAGTATTTGATTAGCAATTAACAAATTCCTTAAATGGATTAGTAATAAAGCGGCTAAGAGAAGAGTAAATAACAAACAAACTAAATAACAACTACTTAAACCCTTCCCTGGGAACTCTTCGACCTTCAGATGATCGCGAACATACTCTTCTGTGCCTGTGAATGAATCATTAATTCGCAAAGTACCGGAGAATTTCTCCTGGCAGTCCTAAAGTTAAACATAAAACAACAATACACTACCTTTCATGGTGTATAAAAGAGACAACTAGCTCGTCTGAAAAGGGGAAAGTGTTCAGATCTGGATCAGTGAGCACAAAGCGTAATGCACGGCGGTACTCTGAGCGGACTACATTGTTACACTAATAAAAGTTATTACGATAAGCTCCCAACTCGCATCCCCCCCCCCCGCACAACATGCGGAAAAGAGGATGGACGGAGCCACTTTCCAAATCATGGTTCAAATCAGGAAAATAATATCTTTGCCTGAAAAAAATTAGAAACATTTGCAAAGACATCACAACCTGTACACAACGCGCTACGCATTGGACGCACGAATGAATGAACTTCTGCTCATTCATCCAATAAACCTATGAGTTCAGTGTCCAAAAAACACCCATAATATGTGACTATATATATATATGTATGTGTTGTATACTGGCCAAAAAAGTCACCAACTGGATTTAACTCCATTAGGTGCACCTTCCAACCAACCACACCAATTGATGCTAGACTTCCATTGGATAATTACTGCAGTGATTAATATGTGTCAGCATAAAATGAGGTCATGTGACTCCCTGAATATACTGAATGACCAGGTTTTTCCATCAATGGGTTTTTTTCTTCCATGATGGCACAGCGGGTATATTCCAAGATGGCAATGCCAGGATTCATCTGGCTCAAATTGTGCAAGAGTGGTTGAGGGAGCATGAGACATCATTTTCACACATGGATTGGCCACCGCACAGTCCAGACCTTAACCCCATTGAGGTTACTCTTTGGGATAATGTGCTGGAGAAGACTTTACGCAGCGCCGCGACTCTCCCATCATCAATACAAGATCTTGACCACAAATTATTGCCACTGGACGCAAATAAATGCTGTCAGGCATGTATTGGCAATTGGGACTAAGAGAGTCCCGGTAGGACGATGGCTCAGTTGGCCACCTGACTGGGCCTGGCATCTGCTTGAGCTTGAGGCTCACCTAGGTCGGACTGCCACCTGAGGCTCTCTTGGGCAAAGTGACTGCCTGAAGCTCTCCTGGGCACAGCGGCATTCTGGGCCTGCTGGACACCAGGTGCTCGTCCAGGCCAGATGGCTGCCTGTGGCTCACATAGGTCAGCCAGCCGCCCGGGTCTCACCTAGGTCGGCCGGCCGTCTTGGTCTCGCCTAGGTTGGCCGGCTGCCTGGGCCTGCAAGTAGCCTAAGGCTCACCTAGGTCGGCTGACCATCTTGATCTCGCCTAGGTTGGCCGGCTGCCTGGGCCTGCAAGTAGCCTGGTGCTCGCCTAGCTCAACCAGCCACCTGTGGCTTGCTTAGGCCTGACAGCAGCCTGGGGCTCTCCTAGGCCTGCCTTTTTATATTTATTTTTTGTAAAGAGCATGTTTTCCTTTGCAATAGGCAGACAGATGGTTAGAATGATGCAATGAAGGAGAGACAGATAGCCGGAGGTCTAGACAGATGGTTAAATGGAAAATCAAATGGACAGACCATTAGATGGATACATAGAATAACAGACCAATAGATAGATCCCTGCTGCATATTTTCTAGCGAGGAGTGACTGATCAGTGCTAAGGTTGGACTTGACATTATCCAGGGAAAGTCTGCATTCTATACGACGAGGAGATCTGGAGCAGGACGGGAATGCAAGTGACGCAAGCAGTTCAACATAACTATATTTTTGTTCTAGAATAACTTTAAAAAATCCAAATGTCTCAGGCCGCAAAGTGTTTTATTGAGCCTGGCAGTGCTTTATTGCCATTCTGAGAGGAGTCAAACCCAAGGAATAAAAACAAGCGAGATTTACAGTGACTGCTCTGAATAAAACATATTTTAATGGACCTGCCAGATACAGACTTTGCAAAAACTCACTGAAGTTTATGAAACTACTGGGGCACGAAAACACAGAACCATCGAAATTAATTTCCAGAAGCGCGTGGTCGATAATTACAAACAGTGTAGATTAAGTCAATAGCCCTAATAGATACATGTTTCTGTTTTTGTTTATTGTATCTTTTCAACAAGACACTATAAGGGTTATTCAGAGAGTACCGAAATGTCGCTGCTCTCTCGTTCTCTGTAGTGATGAGCCGAACACCCCTGTGTTCGGTTCGTATCCGAACGGCCGAAATGTTCGAATACGAACTCAAACACAATGTAAACCAATGGGGGCCGAACACGCAAAATGTGTTCGCAATTCTCCTAAATGTACCTGTGGCTGCGGCCCCCGGCCCCCGTATCTCCCCTGTCCTACAGATGTCCCGGCCTCCTGTTCCCCGGTCCGTCAGCTCCTCCGATCCGTCTGGCCGCTGCTCCTCTCTGCTCCACGTCTTCATGCTGAATGATCTGATTGGGCAAAATCCTGCGCCTGACCTGGACTTTGCCCAATCAGGGCTCTAATTCAATATTGAGCCCTGATTGGGCAAAGTCCAGGTCAGGTGCAGGACTTTGCCCAATCAGAGCTCAGCATGAAGATGAGCTTTAACCAAGCTCTGATTGGTTAAAGTCTTGCACCGACTTTAACCAATCAGAGCTTGGTTAAAGCTCCGCCCCATGCCTCATCTTCATGCTGAGCTCTGATTGGGCAAAGTCCTGCACCTGACCTGGCCTTTCCCGAATCAGGGCTCAATATTGAATTAGAGCCCTGAATGGGCAAAGTCCAGGTCAGGCGCAGGACTTTGCCCAATCAGATCATTCAGCATGAAGACGTGGGGCAGAGAGGAGCCGCGGCCAGAAGGACCGGAGGAGCTGACGGACCGGGGAACAGGAGGCCGGGACAGCTGCAGGACAGGGGAGATACGGGGGCCGGGGGCCGCAGCCACAGGTCTCCTAAATGTACCGGCAGCCGCCGGTACATTTAGGAGACCTGTGGACGCATTTTTTATTATGGAATGTCCGTGGTCGAACAAACCGCGAACACCGAGCATTATGGGATGTTCGCGGTTTGTTCGACCACGGACATTCCATAATAAAAAATGCGTCCACAGGTCTCCTAAATGTACCGGCGGCTGCCAGTACATTTAGGAGACCTGTGGCTGCGGCCCCCGGCCCCCGTATCTCCCCTGTCTTGCAGCTGTCCCGGCCTCCTGTTCCCCGGTCCGTCAGCTCCTCCGGTCCTTCTGGCCGCGGCTCCTCTCTGCCCCACGTCTTCATGCTGAATGATCTGATTGGGCAAAGTCCTGCGCCTGACCTGGACTTTGCCCATTCAGGGCTCTAATTCAATATTGAGCCCTGATTCGGGAAAGGCCAGGTCAGGTGCAGGACTTTGCCCAATCAGAGCTCAGCATGAAGATGAGGCATGGGGCGGAGCTTTAACCAAGCTCTGATTGGTTAAAGTCGGTGCAAGACTTTAACCAATCAGAGCTTGGTTAAAGCTCATCTTCATGCTGAGCTCTGATTGGGCAAAGTCCTGCACCTGACCTGGACTTTGCCCAATCAGGGCTCAATATTGAATTAGAGCCCTGATTGGGCAAAGTCCAGGTCAGGCGCAGGACTTTGCCCAATCAGATCATTCAGCATGAAGACGTGGAGCAGAGAGGAGCCGCGGCCAGACGGATCGGAGGAGCTGACGGACCGGGGAACAGGAGGCCGGAACAGCTGCAGGACAGGCGAGATACGGGGGCCGGGGGCCGCAGCCACAGGTACATTTAGGAGAATTGCGAACACATTTTGCGTGTTCGGCCCCCATTGGTTTACATTGTGTTTGAGTTCGTATTCGAACATTTCGGCCGTTCGGATACGAACCGAACACAGGGGTGTTCGGCTCATCACTACAGAGAACGAGAGAGCAGCGACATTTCGGTACTCTCTGAATAACCCTTATAGTGTCTTGTTGAAAAGATACAATAAACAAAAACAGAAACATGTATCTATTAGGGCTATTGACTTAATCTACACTGTTTGTAATTATCGACCACGCGCTTCTGGAAATTAATTTCGATGGTTCTGTGTTTTCGTGCCCCAGTAGTTTCATAAACTTCAGTGAGTTTTTGCAAAGTCTGTATCTGGCAGGTCCATTAAAATATGTTTTATTCAGAGCAGTCACTGTAAATCTCGCTTGTTTTTATTCCTTGGGTTTGACTCCTCTCAGAATGGCAATAAAGCACTGCCAGGCTCAATAAAACAATTATGGAATGTCCGTGGTCGAACAAACCGCGAACATCCCATAATGTTCGGTGTTCGCGAACACTCGAGCGGCCGATGTTTGAATCGAACGCGCATCCCTAGTTCTTTGAACTTCGAGCAATCAAATTTTCTGACCCTGCGGTGAATTTAGCATTCACTGCAGGGTCTACGGAGTGCAGGGAACGGACCCAAAAATCCACCGCAAAACAGCCGGAAAAAAGCCGAACCCCCCCCCCGAAATTACGCCGAAAAACATCCGAATTTCATTTGATTTTGGGCTGTTTATCAGCAGATCAAGATATCTCTATCGGGGCACTTGCTGGTGCCTTTGAAGTCTGAGATATCTCAATTAAGGGGTTTAAAGAATATTTCAATCCATTTCCCTTTATTTCCCTGCCTGAGAATCCATTTATCGGCACCTTTCAGCATTTGTAATTTTTTTCAGAAATCGGCATACAGATCAATTCGAATTGAATCGATTAAAGTCGATATTTCCATTGAAAAGTAAAGCCGCGAGAGCTAATACCTAAGACAGATTTTTATCGGGAATCTAAGTGGCTGTCCCACATCATTCAAACCTTTGTGGTTATATATTTGACAGGGTACCCTTTTAAAAAGACAAAAAACGTTTAAATGGAGTGTAGCGCTCACTCCCGGAGGAGCCGCTGAATTTAACCTCGGGTTAGTCTCTCCGCACTAGGGAATAAATATACACCAGCACTGTTGTGGATTTTATAAATTATATACTTTACTGGTCTCAATAATGGGGCATATATAATGTAAGCACAGTATATAATAAACAGGATTTCATAATGCGAGAAACGCACGGTAAAATAAAAGTTTAACCCCTTCGTTTCTGGAGTGTAAGTCCCATGCAAGTTATGTCCCAAAAAGGTGTGTGTGTGTGAGCTCAGGTACCCGGGTACTATATTTCAACTGGCCAGTGAATGGATTTAGTAAATCTTCGCCTAGTCACGTTGGGGCCCTGTAGATTTAAGCAATACTGCAGCGTGCTTCTTTAAACTTTGACTGTGGCCTGGAAGGCCTCTCACCCATCCACCAGACAATCTGCTCCACTGCCCGATCAAGGACGTCTCTCCGCTGGATTTTCCTGGGACTCTGTGCCACCGGATCCGCTTCTCCTGTTTGTCCGTCTTTACAACAAGGTCTCCGGCCTACCGCCTGCACTCCCAGTGGATCATCGCAGTCTCCTTACTCGGGGTCCAATCTGCTACTCTGTGTCTGTGCAAAACCTCTCAGCGGTGGATTACTAGGTCTCCGGCAAGTCACTGTATCGATCCCCAGCGTCGGCAAGGCAGCGCCTGCTCTCAGGCCTGGTAACAATCGCTCACAGTCTCACATGCGTCTTACTCTGTTCACCCCTCGGCTCACACTGGCTCTCCTTCCACGAGGCTGCGGATGTCCTCTCCTCCTTCCCCACCCACTTCCTGTCTCTGCCCCAAAGCATGCTGGAAAACGTAGTCCCATTGTGTCCAGTATGTTTACATTGCGCTTGTCTCCCTCTGGTGGCCAAAACGGAGCAATACAGCAACAGAGTTTTAAACAGCGCTACAGGAGAATCTATTACTACATTTTTCTAAGGAAATACACAATTTTAACCAAAAAATGCGAAAAAAACCCCAAAATTTTCTATTGTATTCTTTTATTTTAGTTTTTTTGTACATTTCACATGGTCCTCTTTAATATCATTGGAAAGGAAAGACTGCGGCCTTTCCAATAGCACCTCACATGACCATGTCAGGTGTATGGAACTGGAGATACTGGGGCTTTAAATGTCTAAAGGTCCCCTGTTTCTCTTACATTGGGATTGTAACTCGGAGGGGTAAATGTTCCTGTGCCTCGTCCCTGGATCCACCAATGTTTGTGAGTCGAGTCTCAGCACAGGGGAACACGTGGTCCTATGGACTGCTGACAACATAGCTGGGGGTTATCTCTGTCACTCGGCAGTTTTCTCATTCGTCCAAGGCCAGAGATATACAAGGCTATTCAGAGAGAGGTGAAAACCTTGAGAATTGCCAGGAGAACTAACAAATAGCCAATGTGGAAAGTGAGATTAATGGGAGAATTTTTCTGGTTGACTATTTTGACCTAGAATTTTCACTTCTCCAGTCATTCTCAAGGTTTTCACCTCTTTCTGAATAGCCCAGATTGTGTTTGCCTTTGAATGAAATAGAAAATGCAATAAGAAATCCTATTAATAAGTCACACGTGCCACAGCTATGGGGCAAGTGTCCGCAGGCTCTAAATATGCAAGCCAAAGGTTTCCACTGTCTGGGCGGTTTGCATTAATCACATAATTCTGTATTGTCTAAATTCAAAACACATATAACATCCTGTCATTTGTTTTTATTTGTTTTATCTTATGCTTGTAGTGTTTGTAACAGAAATCCACCAGGAGTGCAGCATCAATATTTATCATTATGTAAACTTTCAAGTGTGTGTCTGCTCATCATAAGATGCATTTTAGAATAAAAATCTTGCCCCAGGCAGAGCAGCCCAGTTAGATGGTACTTTCATTACTAACCCTCAATGTCACGATATGAAAATCAGCACAGACAGCTTTCCCGCTCGCAGACCTCTTAACGTTTCCGTAGGATTTTTATGCAGTGACACGCTGTTTAGTAACATCGCTTTATAACGCCATCTAACAAATGATCTCATCTTACAAATTTATACCTAAAAAGGATTTTTTCAGATTTAAATCAAGACTCTATCTATCCTTCTAGCTCTAGATCTATCTCTTTATCTATTTGGCTTTCCCTGTATCTATCTCTTCTGTTTGTATATCTATTGACGTGTCTCTGCATCTCTCTATCCATCATTTATCTATCAATCGTCTAGCTTTGGCTGTGCCTTTCTCTGTATCTCTCTCTTCTGTCTATCTGTATATCTATTGATTTGTCTCTGTATCTCTCTATTATTTATCTATGAATCATCTAGCATTGGATCTCTGTATTTATCTCTTCTATGTGTCTTCTATATGTTTCTATATATCTATCTCTTTATCCATTTATCTGCATCTATTATCTGTCTAGCCCTTCCTTCCTGTCTTCCTTCCTTCTCTCCTTCCTCTCTCCCTTCCTCCCTCTCTTCCTTCCTCTCTCCCTTCCTCCTTCACTTCCTTCCTCTATCCCTTCCTCTCTCCCTTGCTCCCTCCCTCCCTTCCTATCTCCCTTCCTCCCTCCCTTTCTTCCTCTCACCCTTTGTTCCTGCCTTCCTTTCTCTCTCCCTTCCTTCCTCCCTTCCTTCCTCTCACCCTTCGTTCCTGCCTTCATTTCTCTCTCCCTTCCTTCCTTCCTTCCTCTCTCCCTTCCCCCTCCCTTCCTTTCTCTCTCCCTTCCTTCCTCTCTCCCATCATCCCTTCCTTCCTTCCTCTCTCCCATCATCCCTTATTTCCTTCCTTCCTCTCCCCTTCCTTCCCCCTATGTTGGAAGGTTTATAAAAGGGAGGGCCCTTCCTTCCTCTCTCCCTTCCTCCCTCCTGACGTTTCTCTCACCCTTCAGTCCCTTATTTCCTTACTTCCTTCCTTTCTCCCTTCCCCCTCCCTCCCTTTCTCTCTCCCATCCTCCCTTATTTCCTTACTCTCTTCCTCCCTTCCTTCCCCCTATGTTGGAAGGTTTAACAAAGAAAGAAGGGAGGGCCCTTCCTTCCTCTCTCCCTTCCTCCCTCCCTTCGTTTCTCTCTCCCTTCCTCCCTTATTTCCTTACTTCCTTCCTCTCTCCCTCCCTTCCTTCCATCCTATCTTCCTTCTTTCATCTTTCCCTTTCTTCCTTCATTCTCCCTATGTTGGAAGGTTTATAAAAGAAAGAAGGGAGGGCCCTTCCTTCCTCTCTCCCTTCCTCCTTCCCTTCGTTTCTCTCTCCCTTCCTCCCTTATTTCCTTACTTCCTTCCTCTCTCCCTCCCTTCCTCTCTCCCTCCCTTCCTCTCTCCCTCCCTTTCTTCCTTCGTTCCCCCTATGTTGGAAGGTTTAGAAATTGGCCATTCTTATTTTCCTCCTCCTACTAATAATGAAGTTGGTTACATTATTTCTCCTACAAATCAAAATAAAAAAATTCCCATTACAAAATGAAAGTATTGAACGGTCATTGAGTCGTCTGATGTGATAACCGCACAAGTGTCAATGTGTTTATTCTGTGGCTCATTTACTGGTCGTTAACAGCTTTCTATTTTGTATTGTGACTACTGATAAAAATATTGCAGGATAAATATACCCAAAATAGCACAGTCTTGCCCCATGACAATGACATGACATCACAAGAATAACAGAAGTCATGAGATGTACCAGTGTGCAACACTGTGGCACACTACACAAAAGTCTTCTGATGGGCAACTGTATTCAGAGGCGCACTTTGTTCCTGGTTGCTTTTTATTGGTTTGTAGTGGTAAGGATGCAGTACATGTGTTTGAGGGATCCAATCAGCAGCTTCTCTTTGTGTTTATGTCCTATATAGGACTGTAGTAAATCTCTATTATTAAGGTCCTTTTGCTGAGATGTGGACTTTTTTATGCTTTGGTGCGGTGTTACTGGTGTGGTGTTTTCTTTTTGTGCATTTGTCTTTAATTGATGTTAATGAGAATTGATTGGTGTTTGACATTTATTGTTGACATGTGATCTTTTATCGATCGACTTTATTGCTCTCGTGTTGTTTATCTGTGCATTGAGCAACACTTGTACGTTAACCTTATTGCTGTGGTGTTTCTGAGCTGATTTTTTGCTACCAAAAGGTTTCTCAACAGCTCTGGGGTGCTGAATGAAATTTAACCCTTTCGCTACCAAGTGAGTGAAAAAAAACACACACACTGTCAGGAACCAGTGGTATATTTTTGGAAAATATTTTTAGATTAATTATACAGTAATTAATATGTGGGAATATTTAAAATACATTATTTACTGTAATAAACTGTTTCCCAAGGCAAATGTCGCCATCTACTGGCTAGAATTAGTTATTGCAGTTCAAGTCTCCGTGCAGGATCAGCTGGGGAGATGTCATGGAGACACATTCCCAGCTGCTTATAAAAATTGTTAGCACCTCGGGCATCAGACCCACTGTGCTAAAACTTTAGAGGTGTGTGCTGCAGCCCAAAGGCAAATTATTTTTGTTTGCAATAAAAAAAAAATATTTGCAGTGATACAGCGTAGTCCCAGATTGTGTTAACGCAATCTCGGGAGGCTGTGTCTGCTACTGCTGGTTGTGTTTAAATGATCATGGTAGTGAAGGGGTTAAAAAGCGTATTCTCTTTCCGTCTCTCTCTCTTTACTTCGCTCCCTTTTCTCAACCATCTATTTCTTTTTGAGAGATTTTTGGTCATTTACACCTATAAATGGGATCATTTATTGGTATGTACTACTTTATTTCTATACCCTTAGAAATGGGGCATAATTTTTGATGGTGACCGGCGACTGACCGCCTAGCTTTGGAATGCGACACTCATTTCTGATACCCTGATTTACTGTCGAATATGTTCTTCTCTAATAAAGACATTTTTTCTCTAGAAAAAAATTTTTGGACAACAAAATAATAAATAAAAAAAGTGCATTCTCGTTAGCGGTTGTTATTGTAATCTGCCCACCCACCCACCTTAGGTATTGTCAAGAGAAAATAAAATATTGGCTGGAATATAATCACTCCACAGTAATTTAAAAAAATAAATAAACATAAAAATGTAAAAAAATAAATTAAAAAAAACCTCCTTTCTTTGGAAGGATTGGAATTAAGCCAAGTATCCATTGCTGCTTCATCATCTGCGTATTTAATGCAGTGACATTCCAATGCATGCAACCAACACCTTGATAATTCCTTTTGACGCAACAGATGTGTCTTCCTAGAGGGAAAGTACTGTATCTCTGGAACTTATTGGCAGATTGGGATAAGCCGTGTTTTGAGATACATGTTATGTACTGTAGCAGATCATGGCGGATCATATTTCGAATCACCTGATTTCTCAGGCAGACTCTCTAAAAGCAAAGCTCATTCGTCATGAGAAGTAATCGCCAGTGTAACAGAAGCTCCCTCCATCTTTAAATACCCTCACCTTGCATGGCACATCTACTAACCTTACCCACATCTCTCAACCTTGCCTCTGTGCCCAGGGCTGCATCAGAAATCATGGGGTCCCTTACCGAAGCACTGGTCTGGCCCCCCCTTTCTTCAGCAGCCCATTTCACTAAGCTAATAAATAATAAAACATTTACCTCCTCCTCTGCTTACCTGGCTAGAGTGCTCTTACCGCCCCCAGTTGCCGCTGCCCAACGGAAATTTGTTGGTATCTTGCTGGGCCAGTCTTGGTGGCATGGAGGGACACTTAAGTCTGTTTCACTTAAACAAGCTGAACAGGGTTTGGTCAGTGCCTCCTGGAGCCACTGGGCCCCTGACCACATTATGGGCTGTCACCCCTGATGGCTACCCTGTCTGGGCCCTTTAGGAGAAGGGTGGATGCTGGCCTCTTTCCAAGAGACCATGGACCAATAAGACAAAGTCAACTCCCAGACAGTGGGCATACAAGGGTTAATGTTATAATGTGTATTGGTGTTTTGAATCTGGTGTTGCCTTAGGAGTTTGGTTTGCATATGTAACCAAATGTCAGACTATTGTTAGTGCTGTCTGTTCCTCCCTGTTTGGTGTATTGTCCTAAGACATCTTCTAATTGTGCCTAGTGTAAGATGATCAGGTTTCTGCACTTCCCCCAGTGATCCTCATCCCTGTCATTTAGACAATGTACACTATTGACTGTGTTATTTTGCCCACGCTCCCCCCTTTTTCACATATTAACTGGTCCCCATTTCACATTAAAGATCATTATTCTTCCCTGCACTAAGTTGTGTCTGGTGTTTGGGGAAGATACCAGGAGTTACACCGTACTCCCTTTTGTTCTGGCTGAGGGTTGTGGAGGAAGGAAAGCTGCCGCAGATCTGCTTGACCTGAGAGAAGTATTATAAACTCTGTAACAGGTTCAGGTCTGGTCCTCCAGCCTCCCGCTGGTCTCATTAGGCCAGCGGTGAGAGAGCTATGTATCACACTTGTATAGCATAAGTTGTGTTCGATATTTTGTAATCACAGTTGTACTAGGCAGCACATTATTTAACTTGTTCAAACACATTGCATTTGTTACTTACAAACTGTAAATAATCGCACCCTGTGAATGAATTATCATGATCTTTGTCAGTACGCAAATAAGAAAAACACAAAATGTGTAGATGGAGACCTAAAACGCTGAATGCAGGAGCAATTCACTGAAAAGTGACACCCAGCGGCTAAGACCTACAAAAATAAGTGTGGGAATTTATCAATTTAATTCTTACCCCAAATCAAGGGCCCTAACACAACCCCTACAGCTAAAACATTAGCGTTCGCTAATCTCCCTTTAGTGTCCTCGTTTTACCTATAGATTATGCGGCAGGTGCTGAGTCCAGCATAAAGCACCATCACGAGTATCCCCTCCATGGAGTCTATAGGACTCCCATGATCTAAGGGGCTCAATTCAAAAAGCACAAAAAAATAGCGCAGTTTTGGTGCTTTGCATCTCAGCTCATTTAAGCTCACTTCGGCTATTCCATTTCACAGAAAATTCAGTGAATTAATTCACTATTTATTTACGGGTCTCCATATTTTGCCGTAATAGCATCTAAGAGCTACGAATTGCGCCGATAAACTGTAGAATTCCACCGAACTGAATAAAAAGAGTATAGGGGTTATTCAGAGAGGTCCGAAATGTAACCGGACATTGAAATTCAACGTACGGTGACATATCTGGGCCATTTGACTATTCAGAAAGCAGGTAGTTCGCCAAATTTTGGCGAATTGCATGCAGGTACTGTGCTGTTCGACGGCAGTGAAATCCCCCATAGAGAAGCAATGGTTAATCTATTCACAGACACCGAACAGCAGAGAAAAGTTGCCGAAGTGCCCTGCTGTTCGGTGGTTAATTCGGCAGGTTTATTCAGGCGAATCTCATAGGCTTCAATGTTAAAAATATTCCCGTTTAAATTCAATATCTAATAAACCGTTTATCAATTTATTCTACAGCAAAAAGTCTCTTTATTTATTGATTTTTTTTAGGATCTTTTAGGCATTTTTATGGATTTTTTCATCAAATTTTTTTCTTTTTTTTTTTTAAACTTTTTTTTTCTTTTTTTTCTGTAACAGACCTTTTTATTATCATTCATTGGATCTTATATGTAAATTCCAGACATTTTCGTTCAGTAGTTTTTTTGAAAACAGAGTTTCAATTTGGAAACTTTCAAGCAAACTGTTTTCTTTTTTTTTACTCCTTTCATCAGCTTGTCAGCTTTTTCCAGCAGCTGGTCTGGCCTGTGATCGGCGGCTCGGCGGCTTTTTCCGTTGAGTTCGGCGTGGTTTTTGCAGTGGTTTCTGCAGGTTTTCGGTGAGTGTTTGTTGACTGTTCGGGGAGTGTTCGTCGGGTTAGCAGCGGGTTTTCCCTGCACTCCGGGGACCCTGCGGTTGTACTTGAATACGCCACAAAGTCGGCGAACAAGAATCACCGAATTTCCCCAAAGTGCAGGGAACGAAAGGGCATCGAAATGTCGGCAACATTTCGGTGCTCTCTAAATAACCCCTTATGTCTCCTATTCTCCTAATAGGAAGTTAAATCAACAAAAACGTGTCTAGATAATAAAATGTGTCCTTTAAATACTATTGAAAAGGTCTGTTACAAAATAAGGGAAAAAAAGTCTTTTAAAAAAATAAAAAATTCAAGGTGTCTATTAAAAAAATTGCAAAAAATAAAAAAAATTAAAAAATTAAAAAGGGTTTATGCAAAAAATAAAAATAAAACATTTTCGGAAGATTGGCTATTTTGTAGTTTTAATGAGTTTATTGGGTATTTCGGAAAGTGAATAAATGTCGCTTTATTTATTTGAATATATTTCTATTTGTCATATCGTGCTATTTTGATAATAAGGAAAATGTTGATCGCCAAATGAGAAATCTGAAAACGCTGCGCTGGCTGGAATAAAAACCAATGGATCTGAATCAATTCAGCTCATTCCATATGTCGTAAAGTTGATTCAGATGGTACAATCTTAAAAAAAGGTCCAAACCTATTACGGCATGCCTTTCGAATGATTCAAATTATTCCGAATCGATTCGGTGTTTCGGCATCATTTTTTTTCGGATTAGTGGAAATTCATTCCTATGGCAATTCGGTTATTAAATTTTGGATGTGTCGAATCATGAAAATGTGGTCTGCGACAAGATTCGATACTAAATGAATCGCACATGTCTAACTTGGCATAAGGCCTCTGTAACTTTGGGTTCAGTACCCAGGATAGGTATCCACGTTCAGAAAGGCTCCCTTCACGTCAGTATCCTCGAAGGAGAGCTCATTCTGGCCCAAACCCACCCATTCAATAGTCGGAGCTCCTTGTAGGGTGAATACAAGACTTAGAATGACTTTACTTAGGGCTCTATTACATTCTTTGCGCAAAAACGCTCATGTAGCGTTATTTGTTTTGCGCACAGCGTTAAACGTTAACGCGTATAAATTAACGCTGGTATTACAATCCGAGCGCAGTTTTTCATCCGTCAAAAAATAGAGCGCGTATAAAAAAAAAACGCGCAAAAACGCGTGCGCATTAGCGCTGCGTGCAGAAATCAGTGGGCGGACTGTTTTTCACGCGATTCAGCCAATCTGAATTACGAACCACAATTGTCTCCCGTTCAATTTAGCACCTGTCAAAATCAATCTGAGTATATATGCTGCATCAATAAACACGCACAAATTCTCCATTTTATTGTTTGGGTATGTGTAGAATGTGTAACTATAATGTGCTGTATTTTTTTTTTTGGGCTGGTGTATTTGGTTTCGGCCAGGACATTCAGATTTGCCGTTACCACCAGCTTTTCAAAGACGATAACATTATGCGCGCAAACGCTGTCTGTTAAATTTTGCGCATAGATTGTAATACCTTGCGTGCACCAGCGCACAAACACATTTGCGCTCACAATGTTAAGTATAGGATGCGCAAAGTACATTACGCTCGCAAAGGGTTCGTGCAGGTTCACCCGCGTTAGACGTTAACGCGCCTTTTTTGCGCGAAGGGTTTTGCCCCTCGCGTTAATGCGTTTTTGCGCACGCGTTAACGTTTGCCTGAAGAATGTAATAGAGCCCTTAGCGCCATATTACATAGTTGGTGCTAACTTAACCAGAGCTGTTGTAAACTTACCAGCGCCATTATAGCCTATGGAGGTTTTAAGTTTACAACAGCTCTGGTTAAGTTAGCACCAAGTATGTAATATGGCCCTTAGTGTTTACAATTGCAAAAACACACAGGGGGATGTGCAGAATACAATGGTAAAACACACCCCGGCATTACCAAACTGAATAGCCTTCCCCCTCTTCCTTCATGCAAGCCATAGCCACTGGTGTATTTTGGCCTAGGCCAACAAGGCCCAGGCCTAGGGCGGCACTTTCCAGGGGGCGGTGGCCCGCTGGGTGGCCCCACCCCTAAAAAAAAAAAAAAAAAAAAATTTTTTTTTTTTTTTACTTTTGAAAAATATTTTACCAGGAAGGAAACATTGAGATGTCACTAATTTTCAAGTATGTCCTGGGTAGGCAAGGCCTAGGATTTCACTTTCCAGGGGGCAACAAAAAACCTCACCACTAATTGGGTTACTCACAGAGCACCGAAATGACGCCAACATTTTGGTGTTCTGTAGTTCCCTGCACTTCGGGGAATAAAATTTCCCAACCCTGCAGTGAATTCACCATTCACCGCAGGGTCCCCAAAGTGCATGGAGTCGGCCGCTGTATGCTGCCACCGCAAACCTATGGCCTGCTGTTTTCAAAAGAACTACTGAATGAAAATGTCTGGAATTTACATATAAGATCCTATGATTGATAATAAAAAGTTCTGTTACAGAAAAAGGAGAACCGCTATTAAAAAAAAGGGGGGGGGGAATTTAGCCCAAAAAATTCTGAAAAATCACTAAAAGGTAGAAAAAAAAAATAATCAATAAATAAATAAAGACTTTTTACTGCAGATTAAAATAATAAATGGTTTATTAAATATTGCATAAAGAACGGGAATATTTTTAACATTGAAACCTATGGGGTTCGCCTGAATAAACCTGCTGATTGAAACCACTGAACATCAGGGCATTTCACTGCCATTTCTCTGCGGTTTGGTGTTCTCTGAATAGATTAACCATTACTTCTCTATGGGGATTTGCACTGCCTTCAAACAGCACCGTACTTGCTGGCAGTTCGCCAAACTTGTGTGTGAGCATATCACCAGAGCAGTGGTGTACTTAGAGGAGTGGCGGAGGGCGGGCCGCCCCAGGTACCAGTGATTATTGGGGTGTCATTAGGGGGTACTAGGAGGTGCCACTGTCACTGTGTGTCAGCTTTGAGCTGTGTTCTCAAACAACGAGCAGCGGAGCATGGCGTTTGCATACGGAATAAAATCGAATAGAATAATAATCCCCCTCTCCTCCCTCCATAGCTCCTCCCCTGCCCCGCAGCAGCTCTAGGAGAGGGGAGGGGGATGTGATTTGTGTCCAGAGAGAGAAGATGACAGTAAACGGCAGGTAAAGGGGGGGGGGGGTTTCAGCAGAATATGAAGCCCTGTCTGCTTACTGCTGTTTAAAGTGGACCTTTCCTTAACCAGCACTGCAGTGATAGAAATTTGTCATTGAGCTGCCTGGCTCCTGGTGTGGCTGCTTGTGTGCAGGTCACACTCGGTCCGGCCAGTCAGGTGGTACTGAGTCTCAGTACCACCTGACTGGCTGAAAGACGTGACACGCATGCACGCAGCTGCCCGCCCTTTCGTTAACATGGACTGTCACTCTATTCTGGACTGAACACCCACCGGATAGGGGATCAAAGCCAAGGTGCACCCTCTGGCAGTGGCACCCCACTGCTGACAAGATGGCTCCACGCACAGGCACAGCCGTGATCCTAACGTGGCCTGGAGGGACCTCCTGCTGAGTCTGTACACAGTCCCTGCTGACTCTGCACACAGCCCTACCACGGACAGAGGCCGGTAAATGTAGAATAAATAATTTCTGTGTGCTCATACACACTCGGTTTGCTGGGAGTTTTATTGCAGTGGATTCTGATGCACTCATACACACCGCACATTGCATTGCTGGGAGTTTTATTGCTGTGGATTCTGATACGCTGACACACACCACACATTGCGTTGCTGGGAGTTTTATTGCAGTGGATTCTGATGCACTCATACACACCGCACATTGCATTGCTGGGAGTTTTATTGCTGTGGATTCTGATACGCTGACACACACCACACATTGCATTGCTGTGAGTTTTATTGCTGTGAATTCTGATGCACTCATACACACCGCACATTGCATTGCTGGGAGTTTTATTGCTGTGGATTCTGTGATACACACTGCATATTACTGTGAGTTTTATTGCCCTGGAGCTCTGGGATACGCTCATACACACTGCACATTACTGTGAGTTTTATTGCTGTGCAGTTCTGTGATATGCTCATACACACTGCACATTTCTGTGGGTTTTATTGCTTTGCAGCTCTGATATGCTCATACACAGTGCCCATTTCTGTGGGTTTTATTGCTATGCAGCTCTGTGATACGTTCATATGTAGTGCACGCTTCTGTGGATTTTATTGTTCCACCAATTAGAGCGGCTGTGATCCCGTTTACTTGACATGCGTGGCTGTTCTTTGTAAAAATACTTGAATTTAAACATTTCATAATTTTCTTTATCTCAATAGATACATTTGAAATGGTATACAAAATATACAAGTAGGCACTTGGTATCCACTTTTAATATAAAGAGAGGAAAAGGCGGAGCTCTAAGAGGAAAAGGTGGAGCTTAAAGAGGAAGGGTGGGGATTAACCAGGAAGAGGTGTGCCCTTGACAGGAAGGGGTGCGTCAAATTTAAATTGGGGGTGCACGAGTTTAGTCAGGCCTAGGGCAGCACAAAACCTAAATACACCACTGGCCATAGCCCAGTTTAATTTCCAGACATGAAACAATAGGGCAGACGGCAATCAGAAGGTGGACATGAATAAAGTAGATAACAGATAGAGCAGCAATGTTTAGTGAACAAAGACCACTCAAACCTTTCACAGCTGTAAAATGTATTCTATGGAGGGGTGGAAAGGGCTGCAGTGACCCACACAATAGTGATAGTAAAATAATAAGAGTAACATAGAAACACAGACAATAACGATACTAACAATGACAATATTAATACATAAAGCAGACACCCTGTATCCTTATAGGCACAGGGTAACTTGGACATAGGAGAGGGTTGGGGAATAAAATGACATGTCAGACCCTCCATAACCCTTATTCCCACACCTCCCAGCAGCGATGTCAAGTCCAGGCACCCCTCTCGTCAAAACCACACTAACCCTAGAGCCACCACTGTATATATGTATCATAAGAGAGTTGGACACTGCACCTGAGGGATCTCTATGCCCACAGGTCTAAAAAAAAAAAGGAAAAGACAATCGAAGGGCATCGATGTAATAGCAAATTGACTAAAAATTACTATTTTGTTCCCTGTCCCCTGAATAAGGACAGTAATGAGTACACACATTGTGCATGCCGGGCGCTCGCTGCCAATTGATGTATAAACAAAAATACATCAAAATAAATGGCTTCACAGCTGCACCATATGTTCTTTAATGAAGTGCTCTGCACAAAGTGTAGGCACAAGCACACATAGAACGTTAATTTTCATTTCATAAGGATTGCTTTTGATATCCATCAAAGCAGAAGAGAATTTTTTTTATCAAACATATGCACATCTAATGAACTCCTGGGCAGCCTTTATGCATGACCTGAAATACTGAGCAAACATACGCTGCCGTGTTATCCGTCTGCTCTCCCGCAGTTTCCCATAGACGCTGTGTGTTTTGTTATATTAAGACTTGATACTTTCCTATTAAAAATAAATATATATATATATATATATATATATACACAACTTTTCAAAGCTTTTAAAGATGGAATGTTCATGATTGGTCCACGGATGAAGATGCCAAAGTGTCTACACACGAGGGGCTGTGTAAATGAAAAATATAATGGACACGCTGCGAACCCTGACACCTTTAGTTTATTATAGCGGTCAGGCTGTAAGAAATGAACCCCATCCATCCAGCCCCGTTTGGCTAATATCGCTAGCAGATAGAATCTTGAATATCACGCCTGTCAGGGACCAACTCGGAGACAGATGATGTCATCATGCCCTTTGTGCTGACATCATTTAGTCTTTGAATAATCACAGCAGCAGACAAGAAAGGCATACAGATAAACTGGTATCACTAAAGATGATATTTCAATTTAATTCTAAAACTATAGCGACAAGGACCAACATTTGAGCCGAATTTTTATTGGGATTCAAAATGGCGGTAAACTCAAATTTGAATCTCCTGATGTGAAAAATGGCCAAAATGCAGCCGAAAAAAGGTGCTGTTGGCTATCAGGCTGAATTAAATTGAGTACCAAGTCAGAGCTCTAGGTTGGGAACACTGGCTGGAAAAATAAGTGATGCTAATAGCAATGCATGACATAATTACTCAAGAATGTATTTTACATCTAACCAGAATCATGATATAACCCGGTTCTAGACAGTCAGGCTCTTTTTGTAGAGACTTGGAGGAATAAATGGCGATAGTAGTGGAACACAGGTTTATCTAGAACTGTGTATCTATTATCCAGAACTACAAAATACTCCAAAATTTGGAATTTGTTTCTGGAAACTTCCAATCTTGACCTCATGTGACCGAGGGCAAAATGAATAACATCTTGTATAAAATGCCCTGTAGGCTTATGTTTATGGTGTATGTGAAACATAAATGAATTTTGGGTTTAGACTTGTGTCCCATCCCCAACAGATCTCATTATTATATGCAAATATCTCAAAATCTCCCAAAAATAGCGAAATCGGAAACACTTCCGGTACCCAATGTAACGTTGGGGGCTTCCAGCCCTACCTGTGTGCTTGAGGACAGCAAGTCTGATGCTGCTCGCTGACCACTGCCCGGTTTAAATGGAGACAGGCAGGGAGGTGATTGCATGAGGTGTGGCTTGAGTGGGGGGCGTGGTCTGGTGAAGGTCTTTAAAAACCCTCAGTATAGTTTCAGAAGTTGCCAGATCGTGGTTATCCATACCTGAGCTCCTTGTACCTGACTGCTATATTGATTTAACCTGTTAATGACCTCTGCTTGTGTTCTGACCACTCTGCCTTCTGTTGCCCTAGACTATTTTCTTGTACTACGCTACTGCTCTGATACCGACCCGGCTATTCCATTTGACCATTCTGAACTCTGTATCCCTGATTCTGGCTCGGCTGACTCCTCTCCGTATTGTTAACCCTTTTCTGTCTAGCTAGTTTACCTGGCCAATTCTAAGGACCAGACAGATAGGGATCATTCACAGCTACACTGTTGGTAGCTTCTGGGTTTTGTGGAGTGTTGGGGGTTAAGTACTGCGTGGTGGGATCCGGGAACCGTGACATTACGATCTGGCCAATATGGATCCCGCAGATTTAACACAGCACTTGGCTACCTTTGTATCCAGACAGGATGAGCAGGATCATAGGATGGATCAGTTTGCCATTGCCTTACAA
This sequence comes from Leptobrachium leishanense, assembly GCA_009667805.1. Lineage (NCBI taxonomy): Eukaryota > Metazoa > Chordata > Amphibia > Anura > Megophryidae > Leptobrachium > Leptobrachium leishanense. The sequence continues at coordinate 321,588,351 of CM019067.1, read as the reverse complement.
ACTATCCTGAATCGTACTGCACACCTGGAACCGGTTGGGGTTGCACCCCGCCTGCTATACCTGTACCCCCTGTCGTTCAGACATCCCAGGTACACATGACCGCTCCTATGAGGTTTGACGGTACTCCCTCTGAGTGCCGGGGATTTTTGGTCCATGTGGATATTCATTTTAAATTAAATCCACAAATGTTTTTCTCTGACATTGCCAAAGTGGGGTTTATTATTAACCATCTGTCTGGCAGAGCGTTGACATGGGCGACTCCTTTATGGGAGGCAGAAAGGCCTATTGTACGGGATTATAAAGAATTCATAGCCGAGTTACAACGTACATTTAATCCTACCAGAAAGGCCACGATAGCCGGCAAATCCTTGTTCCGCATACGTCAAGGGAACAGGACTGTGTCTGATTATGCCATAGAATTTAAAACCTTAATTTCTAATGTGAACTGGACAAATGAGACACTGGTTCTGGCTTTTATGGAGGGGTTATCAGAGTCGTTGATGCATGAATTAGCTCCACGTAAACTACCTGAGGTATTGTGTGAACTCATTGATTACTGTATAGATCTGGATAATCAGATAAGGGATAGAAGGACTCCAAGAGAGAGACCCAAGAGACCGTTACCTAGGTTGGCCCCTGTCTTTCAAGCACAACCCAGAGAGTTATCTCCTCCCTCAGAGCCTATGCAACTAGGCCGTACTAGGCTTACAGAGGAGGAGAGAACAAGGCGTTTTCATGAGGGATTGTGCCTGTATTGTGGTTTGGAGGGACATGTACGATTTCAATGTCCTACTCGCCCTAAACTGCATGATAAGCCGGAACTACCCCACCTAAGGCAGCTGAGGAGACAGGCCTTGGGTGTGTCATGCATGTCTCCTATCAAAGACACTAAACTTATGTTACCAGTATCCTTGGCTTGGGAGACCAAGACCACACATAACACCGCTTTTTTGGATTCTGGGGCTGCTGGTAACTTTATTGATGTTAACTACGCTTCTTCCATTTCTCTACCTCTGGTTGTAAGAGAGACACCCTTAGCCGTTGAAGCCATAGATGGCAGGCCGTTATCCTGCCCTAGGATTACTCACGATACGATTACAGTAGTTCTTACTACTGGTCTCTTGCATAAAGAAAAGATCATATTCCAAGTTATCCACTCACCTTCCAATCCTGTTGTACTTGGTTTCCCCTGGTTGGTTGAACACAATCCCGTTATTGATTGGGTTAAAGGAGAGATACTGTCTTGGAGTTCTGCATGTTTTGGGACTTGTTTAATACCCATTCAGCATGTCGGTGCCCTGAACACTCCCACAGCCCCTCCATTGTCTACTGAAGTTCCTGAACAATATGCAGACCTCAGGGCTGTATTTGATAAAAGAGAGGCAGACAAACTACCTCCACATAGACCATATGATTGTGCTATTGATATTCATCCGGGTACCATGCCTCCTCGAGGCAAAGTATATCCTCTTTCCATGAAGGAGAACCAAATTATGGAGGAGTATATCAAGGAGAATTTGGAGAGAGGTTTTATCCGACGTTCCTCTTCTCCAGCAGGGGCTGGATTCTTTTTTGTGTCGAAAAAAGAGGGAGATTTACGCCCGTGTATTGATTATAGGGGCTTAACAAGATCACCATTAAGAACGTGTACCCTATCCCTCTCATATCGGAACTGTTCGACAGGTTAAGAGGTTCAGCAGTATACACTAAACTTGATTTAAGAGGAGCTTACAATTTGATACGCATAAAAGAGGGGCATGAGTGGAAAACAGCATTTAACACCAGGAGTGGGCATTATGAATACTTGGTCATGCCTTTCGGTCTTTGTAATGCTCCAGCGGTATTCCAGGATTTTATTAATGATGTGCTCAGAGATTTCTTGCAAACCTTTGTTATAGTATACCTAGACGATATATTGACTTACTCTCCCGATCTGAAAACCCACCATGCACATGTCAGACAGGTATTAGCTAAATTACTGGACAATGGTCTTTATTGCAAACTAGAGAAGTGTTTATTCGACATTACTACTGTGAAATTCCTTGGGTACATTATCACTCCAGAGGGTTTTGAGATGGATCCTTCTAAACTCACGGCCATCTCAGAATGGCCTCTTCCTCAAGGTCTCAAAGCCATACAGAGGTTTCTGGGGTTTTCTAACTATTATAGGAGATTTATCAAGAATTATTCCGCTATAGCCTCTCCTATCATTAATATGACACGTAAAGGTCTGAAGTACCAGATCTGGTCTTCTCAATCTAAACAAGCATTCGAAGCCCTCAAACAGGCTTTCACTTCCGCTCCCGTGTTACGGCATCCTGTTCCCAGGATTCCGTTTATTCTTGAGGTTGATGCTTCTGAGATAGGCATTGGGGCTGTCCTGTCTCAAAGAGAATCTCCAGGGAAACCACTACATCCTTGTGGGTTCTTTTCAAGAAAATTATCACCAGCAGAACGCAATTATGATATTGGCAACAGAGAATTGCTTGCTATTGTGTCTGCCCTGTCAGAGTGGAGACATTTGTTGGAAGGTACTCTTGATCCTGTTGATAATCACTGATCATAAGAACCTTACGTACATCGGGGATGCTAAACGTTTGAACTCGAGACAGGCCAGGTGGTCATTGCTACTGCCTCGGTTTAATTTTGTATTGACTTACAGACCAGGTGACCGCAATGTAAAGGCTGATGCCTTATCTCGTCAATATGACCCGTATGAATCTAATACACAAGACCACAATCCTATAGTTCCTCCTGAACGTATTGTGGCTTCCACAGTCTTGTCTGTCTCCTCGCCTTTCCTGGAACGCCTCCAGGCAGCTCAAGTGGGGGCTCCACCTGACAAGCCTCCAGATATGTTGTTTGTACCTGAAAAGGAAAGACAAGAATTACTCATAATGTTTCATGATTCTAAACCAGCAGGTCATCCTGGTATTACTAAGACTCTTACCAGTATTTCCAGACAGTTCTGGTGGCCCACCATGCAACAGGACGTACGCCTGTTTGTTTTGGCTTGTCAAGTCTGTGCCAGAAGCAAAACCAGTAAAACCTTGCCTGTCGGTCTATTGCAGCCTTTACCCACGCCTAAGAGGCCTTGGTCTCATCTATCTATGGATTTTATTGTGGACTTGCCGAAGTCCAAAGGTCATACTGTGGTTCTGACAGTTGTAGACCGCTTCTCCAAAATGGCTCATTTTGTCCCTTTACCTAAGCTTCCTACAGCCAAAGAACTGGCGGTTGTCTTTGCTAGAGAGATTGTACGAATACATGGGGTTCCGTCTGAAATAGTCTCTGACAGAGGAGCTCAGTTCGTCTCTCGTTTCTGGAGGGTTTTCTGTGCGGAGATGGGGGTGCGATTGGCCTTCTCTTCAGCATACCATCCACAAACCAATGGGGCAGCAGAGAGGGCAAATCAGGGTCTCGAGCAGTACATACGTTGCTTTACCACAGAAACAACAAGACAAATGGTCGGAGTTGTTGCCCTGGGCTGAGTATGCACGTAATAACGCCGTTAATGAGACCACTGGCCACTCTCCTTTTTCTGCTATCTATGGTTTTTTCCCTCCGGCTCTACCGCTTCAGTTTAATGAACAGGCCATCCCGGCTCTCGATGACCATCTCACTCGACTACAAGAGATTTGGAGACAGATTCGCGTAAATATGGAGCGCAATGTTGCTGTCCAGAAACGCAAGGCTGACAGGCATAGGTTACAAGCTCCCTCCTATAACGTGGGGGATAGAGTTTGGTTGTCTACTAGGAACGTGAAGTTACGGGTGCCTTCTATGAAAATGGCACCTCGGTTTATTGGTCCATATAAGATCATTCGCCGCGTTAACCCTGTGGCTTATGCTCTTGCCCTTCCTAAACATCTTTGCTTGCACAACGTCTTTCACACCTCCCTACTGAAACCTTTGTTGTGTAACAGGTACACGCGGGTCGTTCCTCCTCCTCCACCTGTTCAGGTTGATGGTGAATCAGAGTATGAGGTTAGGAGGGTTTTGGATTCTAGGCTGTGCAGGGGTGTTCTGCAGTACTTGGTCGATTGGGTGGGCTATGGCCCGGAAGACCGGTCCTGGATTCCAGCTTCCGACATGTCTGCCTCTAGGTTGGTCAGGGCGTTCCATGCCTCGCACCCCGATCGCCCTGGTGGTCGTATTGCCGCTCGTCCTGTTGGTCGTCCGGTGGCCTCCCGTGGAGAAGGGGGTACTGTAACGTTGGGGGCTTCCAGCCCTACCTGTGTGCTTGAGGACAGCAAGTCTGATGCTGCTCGCTGACCACTGCCCGGTTTAAATGGAGACAGGCAGGGAGGTGATTGCATGAGGTGTGGCTTGAGTGGGGGGCGTGGTCTGGTGAAGGTCTTTAAAAACCCTCAGTATAGTTTCAGAAGTTGCCAGATCGTGGTTATCCATACCTGAGCTCCTTGTACCTGACTGCTATATTGATTTAACCTGTTAATGACCTCTGCTTGTGTTCTGACCACTCTGCCTTCTGTTGCCCTAGACTATTTTCTTGTACTACGCTACTGCTCTGATACCGACCCGGCTATTCCATTTGACCATTCTGAACTCTGTATCTCTGATTCTGGCTCGGCTGACTCCTCTCCGTATTGTTAACCCTTTTCTGTCTAGCTAGTTTACCTGGCCAATTCTAAGGACCAGACAGATAGGGATCATTCACAGCTACACTGTTGGTAGCTTCTGGGTTTTGTGGAGTGTTGGGGGTTAAGTACTGCGTGGTGGGATCCGGGAACCGTGACACCCAAGCATTTCAGATAAGGGACACTCAACCTGTATGACAGTGTGAATGACCTTGCCGAAGATTAGTGTACAAGTGTTGCAAACACTATCCGTTGGCTTTTGAGTTGTGTAGGCAAGGAAGCCGCGCAGATAAGGAAATGTTGAGTAGGCGATGAGGTTTCGAGTCTATTATGTCCAAGAAAATTATATAGTCTGGAAAAAAGTAAAGGATTTTAAATAGTTTTTACTGAAACCAAAACAAAACCCAAACAAACTGCAGACTCGATTTCAAATAGGGATGTGCATGGCTGAAAAATTAGTTTTGTTTAGTTTCGTTTCGTTACGTTTTTAAATAATTTCATTTTCAGAATTTAGTAACTAATTTCGTTTCGTATTTTGTTTAGTTTCGGATTGATTTGAAATTTCAAATCGATTCAATAGTTGTTGATATCCTTTTGATAGCTCATTTCAAATTCGATAGTTGTTCATATCCATTTGATAGTTCATTTCAAATTCGATAGTTGATATCAATTATTCAAATTTTTCTTTTATGATGATGACACAGTGTAAAAAGAAATAAATTTGTAATATACTGTTTCGTTTCGAATTCGTATCGTATTGATTCGTTATTCGGAAGTACTCCCGAAATACGAATTATCAAATTTAGTTCCAAATTCCGAATTTTTCCGAAACGAATGCACATCTCTAATTTCAAAATGATCATTGTGAATGTGCAGAATTTATTGCTGTATATGATGGCGCACACGCGGCTTCTGATGGCCAGACCACTTTAAATTTGAGATGTCTGTTTGGTGTATGTAGTGTGTGTGCTACATGCATTATTCATGAATGTCACTAAGAAATCACAGATTATTAAAGTCTTAAGCTTTTCAATCTATTCTCTGCAGATTTATGTTATCGTTCATTTATCTGAGCGCCCGTCCTTCACTCTGTGACCCTCGCCGAGTTATATTGAGTTGGGTCATTTAATTCTTAAGAAGGCAAACCTTTTCATAAGAAATTAATATATAGCTGTGGTTTTCCATAAAACAAGATGTTGTTTAATTTATTTTCTTCTTTTAGAGCAAAATCCTGTTTTTATACTTTTTGGAGAACACTGTGAAAGATCAGTGACTTCCAGGAGTGACCGGTGAAGAACTAAAACTAGAGAGTGGACAAAAACCTACCTCAAACTTCATAAACATAGCAAATATAGTTTCGACTACAACAAAGTTCCCTATATGGGTCATAAAAACAACAATTTAGATTGTAATTTATAGTGTTGATCAGTATAAGTATTATCTTTAATACAGTAGGGGTTTGCAGCTTGACTGGAGTAGCAGGGGAGCCTTTAGCATTAATGAGCGGAGACGTTTGTGGTGACTCTGGGTTTACAAACGGTTATATAAAGTCAGGAACGAGACAGGTTAGTATACGGGAAAATCAGATAGGACATAGTCATAAACAATAGCCAGGTCGGTACACTGGGGCAATGAGTCAAAGCAAGATCAAGATATAGCTGTCTCAGTACACTGGGACAACGGGTCAGAACAAGTCAAATGCTAGACAGGTTCGTACACTGAGCAATAGAAATAAAGAAACCCTATTGGGGTTGAGCAACAACCACAACAGGGCAAGGTATATTGGTTTGATAGGAGTTTATATAGGTTTCAGGGTATGATGTCATTGGGTACTCCAGATTGTCCTGGCACAGCAACGATATAGTGGTATTTGATGGCTGGTGTCATGACTCCTGGCGTGATTATAGAATGGCATGGTTCTGGCATTTCACATCATAATTGGTGGTTGGAGACTATGGAATGGTAAAAGACACACTTGCGCTGTCTGAAATGACGAGAGCCCTTAGCAAGGTAATCAAATGAGCTTTGGTGAGGTGTAAGCCATGGATGTGGGGTGGAAAATCATGCCAGGAGGGTGTCTTGGGTCTGTTAGCAATTACATGTTATAAGTAACGAGCCATGAGTTATTGCTTTACTTCTAACACCTCAAATGGAATAGGACCCTAGATCAGAGATGGCAGAACAGACTGGTCTGGTAAAGATGGGAAGTTAGAGGTCAGATAGCAAGGTATCCAAATAAAATGAGGAGAAGGAACAGAGCAAAAAGCACAGGAACAATGAAGCAATGGGAACTGGAGATGCAGCTATAAAACTAGCTAGCATGTAGACTAAGGTGTTTTGAAGTTTCTTATGGTAGCTATGGAACCACTCCCAGGTTCACTCTGTAACACGGGTAGTTTGTCCTGATAATCCTCGGGTATCAGCCTAGTCTCAGTAGGTTCAGGTCTTGCTTGCGACATAACTGGAATTTCCAGCATCACTCGAGCAACTTTGTCTTCACTCGGAGTCAATAGGGATGCCTCACTCTAGGGTGGGTAGACATGGGCAATATGGAGGCTACATCACTTAAATAAAAAAACGCCATCATTTGATGTGGATGATCGTCCTGTCCTCCATTATCACAAGGATGCCAAGGAGAAGGTGCAGGTCACACTTGTTGACCATAGGATGCTGGAGCTAGGCCCGTTGACAGTACTCCCATTAATCTTGAAGAATAATTTCAGGTAACTTATTTGTCCTTTGGAAAGCTGTCATTTTTGCCACTCTCCTGTAGGACCCAGCAATGTCAACCATCTAGCCAATTACTGAGACATGCCGTGACTTCTACGGGTCTTATGTTGACACCTTATTCTAGAGAGAACCTCCGGAGCATCGTTGTAAAGCCAGGGTGATGTGCATGACAATCCCATTAATAGGCAGACAGAGATAAAGAGAAACACACGTCATTTTACGAAGTTATAATCTCTTCTTACGTTCATATGCTAAATGTGATTGATGACAATCGTAATCGAATGATAAATCCATTTGAAAATTGTCTCTGCAAAGGAGACAGATTATCCTAGTACTGGTAAAAAAGGGCAAAAATTCTGTATTTAACATGCTTTGTAAATAGAGTAAATGGAATAGCTACTCAGAATCTGAATCAAATCCCCCCCAAAACAATAAAAAACCAATACAAATACCGTGGAAATTGAATCCGATCTCTTAGGATCTACGTGACACTTAACGAGATGGTGCGCCGTGAAGATATGTTAAATATTTAATGTATTCATTGTGGCAGCCAAATTGTTTTTCTTTCTGATCCAGTGATTGGAAACCAGTGAATTAGCATATAGTTTAAATAAATTCATTTGTGTCCCCTGTTCCAGTTCCAACTACGAAGCACCAGGCTCAATGGAACCATTTAAAGGAACAATTGAAAGTTGCTTCAAGCTGGAGGTCTTTTTTTTTCTTTGAGTTTTCAGCAGAAGAGAAAATAAATGTGGATCTTGATGGGCTTGTAACTTTTTTCGACCTATATTGAAATCCAACAATTACTGTCATTATTACTAAGTCCAAATTTCTAGCAGAATTATAGACGGAACTGTGATAAATGTAGACCATATAAAAATGGCGCCAAGACATGCCTACGGTATGACTCATTTCTTGGATCTGTTGGCCATCTTGGGGTGAGAGGAAGTGATTTCTCGTAAATATCTTCTTATCTATACCAATTATCACAATGACAGGGGCCTCATATTTGAGCTTGGCCGAAGTCAGCACCAACTCTAGAGCCATCACTGACGACAGCCATATCAAATCCAGCAATATCCTGCCACCTGTGTCATCATTGATGGACCTGGTTGCACGAATTAATACAACAAACTGTAAATGGCGTTTTTCACGTTGTTACTTTATATATAATTCTCATTTTCAGTCTCTTTCCCATAGATATCATCCGTCGCACCGCGCGGAATACACATTAACCTTCATTCTGTCTCTGATCTTAAACTTTAATTGAATATGTAGTTTTATGAGCTACCGTTCCAGTGCCATTATCCCTCTTTAAATGAACAAGCCCCAAAGGGGTGTTTTTTGGTAATCCTACCCTGGAGCTCTGCTTTTCCATGCAGTTTTGTTCAGAGAATCCGGTATATTTGTGTGAATATTTTAATGTAAAACCTTCGGAATTTCTTTTGCTTTTGCTTTTGATATTGTTTGTAAGAGGTGAGCCTGACAAACAATAGTACGAAGAGGTATATTCATTGTCCATCAGTAAATATGTTCATCCTACAATCACATTTGATCAATTAATTACAATTCTAGAAAAAGCAAGCGGAGCCTAAGGTGTACCGGTATCCTCTATCTAGTTCATCTTAGATTAACAGGTCTATTCACTAAAAGGGTGAAGTCGGGAGAATTGGCAGGAGAAGTGGAAAATCTAGGTCAAAATAGCCAAACCAGAATAATTCTCCCATTTATCTCACTTTTAAAATTGGCTATTTGGTCTAGATTGTTCTCTTCTCCTGACAATTCTCCTGACTTCACCCTTTAGTGAATAGACTCCATTCATCATGATTGATATTGCAGAGAAATTTGCCAAGTGCTGCTGAAGTGGTTTGGATATGGGCAGAGAATTCCCAGAATTATTTTCATATTGTGGTTTTTCTCCAGCGTCCCCAAAAGTGAGATACCAGAGGAAAAAATGAAGTGGGATACAGGTCCAGCACCTATTATCCAGTATGGTTAGACACTGAGCACTCTGCATCTTGGAATCTTCCAGTTTTTGGAACCTGCATGCATTCCAAAGCCAGAGGGAAGCCAGTGGGGATATGGGGTGCAGTGGTTGAGTCTCGAGACACACACAATAAACGGAGGAAGCTGCTGTCCAGTGCGTTGTGAGGGACATGCTGTACAGAGTTTCCCAAAAACTGGAAGAATCTAAAATCTGCAATGCTCAATGTCCTGAGCATTCCGGATAATTAGTGCTCAATTTATATTCCTCTTTATTTTTCACCTCTGCTATCCTGCTTTTGGGGCAACAGAGCAAAGCAACAAGATGAGATTAATTCTAGAAATTTACTGCCCATGACCAGAGCACTTGAGCAGCACTTGGTGCTGCAGCCCACAGAGGACCCCTGGAGTGATGGAGGACCCATCTAGAGCATCAGGGAGGTAATTAAAATGTTGGTCATGAAGACTCAGAAAACTCAGATTTTCAGAGTCTTCTGGATCTCAAACTTCCAGTTAACAGGCACCCAACCTGTAGTAGCTAAAAATCCAGACTGCCTATTTGACTCTGGGACATTTAGTATATGAGGGAGAACTGGCTGAGAACTCTTTGCTATTTCTTTATTCATGCACATTTGGGAATTTTATTCAATCTATGGGAATTCAATGGATGATCCTCTTTTTATGTTTGATTTTGTGAGTGAATTCTATAGCATATTCCGTTGTAAAATTTATCCACAACTGAGAATGCAGGCAAAGAAATTGATGACCAACAGCCGGTCCTTATAATCGCTGGATAGCTAAAATAATCTAAAGAATAGTCACAAACGAGCCAAAGACAGGACCATAGAGGTTTGGATAAACAGAGACAAAGCCTGAGGTCAAGGGACCAGAGATGAAAAGAATAGCCAAATAACAAGTTAAAGTCAGGATCATAGAGTTCTGGATAAACACAGAGACAAAGCCTAAGGTCAAGGGATTGTAGAGGACAAGAATAGCCAAATAACAAGCCAAGGTCAGGATCACAGAGGTCTGGATAAACAGAGACACAAAGCCTAAGGTCAAGGGACCGGAGAGGAAAAGAATAGCCAAATAACAAGTTAAAGTCAGGCTCACAGAGTTCTGGATAAACACAGAGACAAAGTCTAAGGTCAAGGGATTGTAGAGGACAAGAATAGCCAAATAACAAGCCAAGGTCAGGATCACAGAGGTCTGGATAAACAGAGACACAAAGCCTAAGGTCAAGGGACCGGAGATGAAAAGAATAGCCAAATAACAAGTTAAATTCAGGCTCACAGAGTTCTGGATAAACACAGAGACAAAGCCTAAGGTCAAGGGATTGTAGAGGACAAGAATAGCCAAATAACAAGCCAAGGTCAGGATCACAGAGGTCTGGATAAACAGAGACACAAAGCCTAAGGTCAAGGGATTGGAGATGAAAAGAATAGCCAAATAACAAGCCATGGTCAGGAGGATCACAGAGGTCCGGATAAACACAGACAAAGCATGAGATCAAGGGATTGGAGAGGAGAAGAATGGCCAAATAACTAGAAAAGGTCAGGATCACAGAGGTCCGGATAAACAGAGACAAAGCATGAGGTCAAGCGACTGGAGAGGACATGAATGACCAAATAACAAGGAAAAAGGTGAGTATCACAGAGGTCTGGATAAGGGCCTGGAGAGGACAAAACTAATCACATAAGAAGCCAAGGTAAAGACATACAGGGTTATTCAAAGAGATTCGAAAAGTCACTGCACGTTCGGTGACTTTTCGTTCTCTTCAATTCGGTTCCTTTTGCCGATCCCATTTCGGGGACCCTGCGGTGTATTCAGCAAGCACCACAGGGTCCCCGAATTGCAGGGAAAAGCTGCCGCAAACCTGACGAAAACTAACCGCAAAACCCAGCGAATGCACGCCGAAAACCCTCAAAAACATCTGGATTAACCTGCCGAAAACCAAAGAAAAACCCGAACAGGAGCCGATCGCAGCCTTCGACACAACAGAAGAGGCAGTGAATAAATTAGGAAAACAGTTTGCATGAATGATTGAAAAGTGAAACACTGTTTCCAAAGAAACTACTGAGCGAAAATGTGTGAAATTTGCATATGAGGTCCAGGGAATGACAATAAAGAGGGCTGTTACAGAAAAAATAAGTAGACAAAAAAAAAAAAATCGGACTTTTAAAAAAAAATTCAGAAAAATGCTTAAAATATCCTAAAAATCTATAAATAAAGAGACTCTTTACTGCAGAATTTTATAATGAACGGTTTATTAGATATTGAATTAAAACGGGAATATTTTTAACATTGAAGCCTATGGGATTCTCCTGAATAAATTTGCAGAATTAAACCACCGAATGGCAGGGCATTTCGGGAACCTTTCACTGCTGGTTTGTGTTCTCTGAATAGCCGAAGCAGTGCTTCTCTATGGGGTTTTCACTGCCCTCGAACAGGCACCGAACAGGTAACGTATGTTCAGGCAATTCGCCAGGATTTGGCGAATTGCCTGCACTCTGGATAGCCGAACGCTGATTTTCAGCGTTCGGTTACCTTTCTCAAGCAATTCGGATCTCTTTGAATAACCCTGATAGATAAATGGCAACAAAGGAACATGGAACATTGAAGGGTATCAGGAAACCATGACAGGACAGAAAATAGAGAAAGCGAAAGGACTTATAAACCATGAAGTGCCCTCCAACTGGTCACACAAGATGAAGGACAAAATGTAGCATGATGGGCCGGAAAATCAAAAGAGGAGGAACAACCTGGTCTTGCCCGTATCAGGATTAGGGATGAGCCGAACACTCCCCGAGTTCGGTTCGAGCCCGAACCCGAACTTCCCATTTGTTCGGGTCCGAACCCGAACCACATGCAAGTCAATGGGGCTGAAAATGCGGTTTTTTAGAGTGCCCTCCAAGAGGGCATATATGTTACATATTTGCCATAAAAGGTGTATGGGGGTCCGGGTAGTGCCCTGGGGGACAGGAAACAAGAATAAAAAGTTAAAAAAAAACGTTTTAAACCCTTTCGCTGCTGAGGCTTTTCCTGCCTCTGTGCTGAGCTCATTTTTACCGATTTTGCTCATCATGTTTAAATGCGTTTTGAAGGCTTATTTTAGTATATGACCCAGACATATTATATATCGTTCTTTCCGTCAGACTTGGCAGATTCATAATATGTCATTATTATATGCATACGTCATGACCTGTCTGTATATTATAACAAAAAATGCAATAAAATATGAATTTTCAATAATTTACAACGTGTAAAGTGTTTGTTTTTCACATTTTAAGATTCAAGCAATTGCGGTTATATTTTGTATGGGGTGCGTTTGTTAAAAAAATTAGAGATGGGGTCTCATAAAAAATTTTTTGGGGAAAATTACGCGATTTTTAACAAACGCACCGCAAACAAAAATTGTTAGTGCAGCATCATTGTTCACACTATAATTGAAATGGGAACAATATTGCTGCATTAACAAACCAAAAAAATAATTTTGTTTTAAAATATTTATTTATTTATTTATTTTTTTAAATTTTTTTTTAAAAACTTTTTTTATACTCATGTTTGGTATTGTTGGAACGGCCATGCTCTGGCCGATCCAACAATACCAAACATTAACCCCTAACTGCCATGGATCGGGAGATAGGGGGTTCATTGGAACCCTATCTCCACCATTGGTGGCAGTTAGGGGTTAACTCCAGGACTGGCGTCATCGTGCTATGCACGATGACGCCAGGCCTCACGGGGCATTCCCGGAAGCTTGGCCGACATCCTGGATCTTGGATGTCGGCCAGCTCCGGGAAAGGATCACGAATCAGCGCTTTTCGGCACTGATTCTTGATCCAGCCCCCATGGGGTTAATGCCAGGTACCATTTGGAAGGGCAGGCTGTGCCCTTCCAAACGGTGCCTGGGTTAACCCCCTGCACGCCGCCGATCGGGAGAGAGAGAGGTCCGAAGGACCTCCCCCCCTCCCTTTCAGGCGCCTCCTCCGCACATGCGGGGGGGCGCCTGAATTAGGTGTCATCGCGCCCCTGCGATGACACCTAATTACTCCGGCGGCGGTTCGGGTGCTGGCTGACATCGAGGATGTCAGCCCGCACCGGGGGGCCAGCGAGCGGCCGGAAACCGGCCGAACGCTGGCCCCAAAGAGAGGACGCGCTCAGCGCGTCAACCGCATGGAACGCTACCTGCGGTTGGACGCGCTGAGCGCGTCCACCGCAGCGAAGTGGTTAAAGGGACAGTGAGTTTTCCATGAAGTAAGGGTTAAAAATAAAAACCAAAAATTCCTTCAAATATCGTGCCTAGGAGGTCCCCATAACCTGCCCGTGAAGTGGCGGATTTCTAGGATGTATAGAAACACTTAAAAACAAAAAAATGACGTTTCATATGACGGTAAATGCTTTTCCTTAAAAACTATCCATAAACAACTGCTTGGGGCGGCAGTCTGTATGAAAAGAGGAGACATTTTCGTACACGCAGAAAAAGTTTACTGATTTTTTTGGCTAAATTATTGTGAAATATATGCAGGCTTTGGATGAAAGTAACAATAGGTGCTTTAAAATTGGTCCTTTAGCATCCCCAACAGTGCCGTCACACCGTAACCCCTCTGAGGATATGAATCTGATACAGGCGTCAGTGGCAGTGCACCCAAATATTGTGCTTTTGGTGCCAGGCCTGCAAGTACTATCATACAGTAACCCCTCTGTGGTATTGTGGAAGAGTGCAGGGGTGGACCATATGGTCCTATATTGAAAAGATATGATTCTGGTCAAGGCGTCAGTGCACCCAGATATTGTGCCTTTAATGCCAGGCTAGCAAGTATCATCATACAGTAACCCCTCTGTGGTATTGTGGAAGAGTGCAGGGGTGGACCATGTGGTCCTATATTGAAATGTTTTTGATCTGGTAATGGGCGTCAGGGCACCCAGATATTGTGCCTTTAATGCCAGGCCAGCAAGTATCATCATACAGTAACCCCTCTGTGGTATTGTGGAAGAGTGCAGGGTTGGACCCTGCTGTTCAAAGGACTGAACGTCCTTTCGGAAAGCACGTTAAATTAAGGGCAACCTAGTAGCTGTATAGCATATTGGCTAAATTCTGGCCAGTGATCCAATCTCAACACCCAGTAAGACAGTGGATCATCTGCTGGAAAGGTATCCAGGTCTGCCCTTGCCCCTAGGTAGTCCTGCACCATATGGTGAAGATGCTGGCAATGGGTGCCTACATTCGACGTCCCTGGGCGTCGAGGACTAAAAAAATTAAAAAAATTATCAGTCAAGCGGCCCTGGCCTTCACCACTATTCCTCTGATCACCCGCAGCCTCAGAAGCACGTGTGTCAGCACTTGGTAATCTACCAGTGCCTGGAAAGGTGTTACACAAGTGTCGCTTTAGAGCGTCCTCAAGTTTTTTCATCCTGTGCTCCCTTTGTGTGGGCAGGATGAGCTCTGCAATTTTCCCCTTGTATCGTGGATCAAGAAGGGTTGCCAACCAGTAATGATCCCTCTCCTTGATAGCACGAATCCTGGGGTCCTTTAGCAGGCTTTGCATCATTAGGGAGCCCATGCAGCGTAGGTTGGAGGTGGCATTAGCTTCCGAGTCTTCCTGGTCAATGAGGATGACCGTATTGTGCACTTCTTCCTCCCAGCCACGCACTAGCCCTTCTGTTTCTGGGCACACAAAACCCTCCCTTGAGGAATCCCCACCTTCAGTGCCCCCACTACTTAAATATTCCTCCTCCTCCTCATCCTCCTCCTGTCTGATCTGAGTAGGACCCGCTGGAATGCTGTCTGTGGAAAGACTGGGGCCTTGAGAGCTAGGGAAGGCCTCCTCTTCCTCCCGCTGCTCTGCCTCTAGAGCCACATCTATAATTCCTCGCAGAGTGTGCTCCAGCAGGAACACTAAAGGAATTGTGTTACTGATGCATGCACTGTCCCTGCTCACCATCCTCGTTGCCTCCTACAAATGGTGACAGTACAGTGCATGCATCCTTGATCATCAGCCACTGCAGGGGGTAAAAAAACCAAGTTGACCTGAACCTGTCCTTGTGCCATACTCACACAGGTACTCGTTGATGGCCCTCTGCTGCTTGTGCAGACGCTGCAGCATTGCTAATGTCGAGTTCCACCTGGTGGGCATGTCACAGATCAGACGGTTTGTGGGAAGGTGGAACTCTCTTTGAATTTCTACCAGGCGAACGCTTGCTGGGAATGACCGTCTGAAGTAGCTGCAGACTTTTCTGGCCTGGATGAGAAGCTCTAGCAGCCCTGGGTACTTGGTTAGGAAACGCTGTACCACCAGATTTAGGACGTGTGCTAGGCATGGTACATGCGTCAATTTACCCTTGCGTAGGGCGGAGAGAAGGTTGCTGCCATTATCGCAGATGATCATTCCCAGCTCAAGCTGGCGTGGTGTTAACCATCTCTGCACCTGCCCCTGCAGAGCTGACAAAATTTCTGACCCGGTGTGGCTCCTGTCCCCTAAACAAACCAGCTCAAGCACAGTATGGCATCTTTTTGCTTGAGCCATTGCGTAGACCCTGTCAGGCATCAGTTTAACTGCCACTTCGCCAGAGACAGAGAAGGAGGAGGAGGAGGAAGAGGTGGAGCAGACAGACCTCATACAAGCAGCTTTCTGGAGGTGTGGTGGATGAACAAGCTCCAGCACAGAGCCCCATCTTGGATCCCTCCCAGCTGCAATCAGAGTTACCCAGTGTGCTGTGAAGGAAATGTAATGGCCCTGTCCATGCTTGCTGGACCACGTGTCTAAAGTCACATGCACCTTGCTGCTGACTGCCTTTGCCAATGACTCGATAAGATTGTCTTCCATGTGCTGGTATAGTGCTGGAATGGCCTTGCGTGAAAAGTAATGGCGTTTTGGAACCTGCCACTGTGGTACAGCACATTCAGCAAATTCACGGAAGGGAGCAGAGTCCACCAGCTGGAAAGGCAGCAGCTGCAATGAGAGTAATTTTGCTAAGCTGGCATTTAGACGCTGTGCTTGGGGATGGTTGGGACTATATTTTTTCTTTCACTGCAGCAGCTGCGGCAACGTAATCTGACTGCGTAAATCTTCAGCTACTGGGATGATATCACATTCTGAGGAAGGACCTGGTACATCCATTACTGTAGCATCATCCCTGTCGGTGGAGGTTGTAGGCAATGACATGGCAGGACATACAGTGGGGGTAGAGACAGATGAGGAGGAGGAGGACCTACGCAAAGTTTTGCGCCAACGGGATGTGTGGCACTTATTCATATGTCGCCTCAAGCACGTGGTACCCAAGTGTCCGGTATCTTTCCCACGCTTAAGCCTCATCTGACATAGATTACAAATAGCAACGCTGCGCTCTACTGCACATTTCTTAAAGAACTCCCAGACAACAGAGTTCCTGCATGTGTTCTTTGAAACAACAGCACTCTGCACCGGAGCAGCTCTGACATGTGATGCCTTGGACTGACTAGTGCTACGGTTGGTCACAGAGGATTTTGTGCCTCGTGTTTGCTGTGCCTCCTCCTCCCCCTCTTCCTCACTTAATTCCTCTGTTCGATCTGGCACCCAGGTGGAGTCAGTGACCTCATCATCATTGTCATCATCACCCCCTTTCTCCTCATCACTGGAGCCAACTTGGCAGTATGCTGCAGCTGCTGGGGCAACATGAGTGCCAGTTATTTGTGTGTCATCACTGGCACCCCCTTCCTCTAGGTTGATTATACTCCCTTCCTCAACCTCAGAGATTGAATCAGAGCACTGTACTTGCTGCGCATCCTCAAGCAGCATGTCACTCTCATTGTAGTCAAACAATTCAGCTGACTCCTCCGTGTGTGATAGCGAGGCTACGGCAGGAGTAGCTGTGGACATGGAGGCTGCATTAGATGCTTTGGCAGCTGAGGTGGACTGTAAAGCACTAGACGCCTGGCTGGCAGAGGACTCGGAGGATGAGGATGGACTGGTTAGCCAATCCACCAAATCCTCTGTATGTTGCTGCTGCTTAAGACGGCCATTACCAGTTAGAAAGGACAAGCGTGCCCCTGCAGAGGATGCACCACGTCCACCACAACCAGAGGCACAGCCTCCCGACACAGGGGCTGCTTGCCCTCTTATCTGTGTCTGGGAGCATCTGCCTGTCCTTTTTGTTCTTTCAGACATGGTGAGTGATATATAGATTAATATATACACGACTCTGATTCAACTCTGGTATAAAGATTTAAAGAACTCTGGTATAACTTAGTGAGACACACTGATAGCTGGCAGCCAGTGACAAGAGACAGATCACCTCAATTCACAAATGTTTTGTAGAAATTAGTGAGCCCCGAAATACAGCGTGGTACTGGATGTGTGACGAGACACAGATCACCTCAATTCCCAAATGTTTTGTAGAAATTAGTGAGCCCCAAAATAATGTGTGGTACTGGTTGTGTGACAAGAGACAGATCACCTCAATTCACAAATGTTTTGTAGAAATTAGTGAGCCCCAACATACTGCGTGGTACTAAATGTGTGACGAGACACAGATCACCTCAATTCCCAAATGTTTTGTAGAAATTAGTGAGCCCCAAAATAATGCGTGGTACTGGTTGTGTGACAAGAGACAGATCACATCAATTCACAAATGTTTTGTAGAAATTAGTGAGCCCTGAAATACAGCGTGGTACTGGATGTGTGACGAGACACAGATCACCTCAATTCACAAATGTTTTGTAGAAATTAGTGAGCCCCAAAATAATGCGTGGTACTGGTTGTGTGACAAGAGACAGATCACCTCAATTCACAAATGTTTTGTAGAAATTAGTGAGCCCCAAAATACTGCGTGGTACTGGATGTGTGGCAAGACACAGATCACCTCAATTCACAAATGTTTTAAAGAAATTAGTGAGCACCAAAATACTGCGTGGTACTGGATGTGTGACGAGACACAGATCACCTCAATTCCCAAATGTTTTGTAGAAATTTGTGACCCCCAAAATACTTGCTGGCAGTGACAAGACACAGATCACCTCAATTCACAAATGTTTTAAAGAAATTAATGAGCCCAAAAAGATTTGCTGGCACAGTGGTGACAAGACCCAGAAGATCACCTCAATTCACAAATGTTTTAAAGAAAGTTGTAAACCCCAAAAAAACTTGCTGGCACAGTGACAAGACACACATCACCTAAATTCCCTGATATTTGGTAGAAATGAGACCCCCCCAGACCCCCCCAGTAGCGTGACAGACCGGCAGTAACAAGACACAACTATCTTCTTTGAAATCTCCTCTGAAATGCGTGCAGAAGCGCTGCGTGGAAACGTTAAATAGTGTGCTGCGGGACTTAGCCCTGTGAGCCCATGATTTGGCAAAATTTGCCCAATCAGGACTCTGAGCGTTGATTGGCATAGTGTTGAGCCAGTCTTGCACCAGACCTGTGGTCAGGTTCAAGGCTGTAGCCAATTACGAGCTTCAGGCCAGTGGGAAAATGCATTGTGGTCCATTGTGGTCGAACATGCGGCGAACACCCGGAAATGTTCGGTGTTCGCGATCTTATCGAACAGGCCAAGTTCGGGTCGAACCCCGAACCGTCCGAACCCAAACCGCTCATCCCTAATCAGGATAAAAGCTGGAGGCACCGCCAGTGCTGCATTATCAGAATGGTGCACTGGTGGTGGGGGGTCCATCAGAAAGACGCAAAACAGGAGCAGACTCATGCAATGGAGGGACCGGACAGGACGAAGTGAGCTTCTTTTAACCCTGGAGGACGTGACATAAATGATGTTTCAGCTTCACCATGGAGAAACTGCAGAGGAAGATAACTGACCCACCATAAATTCTGATTAGATATTATGTTTTAAGGAAAAAAAAGAAGAAAGTAAGCTTGTCTAGAGCAGATGAGAATTTATTAAAGATGAAAACAGTTTCTGGGGAAAAAAACAGAGTAATTCATTGGGGACCTAGGAGCTTTCGAAATTTACTGAGTGCTATCTTTACCAATAAACAGGTAAAACCAAATAACACTGACAGCACACTGATAAGAAAGCAAAATATAGCGATGATACCTGTCTGAACGCAGGGCTTGAAACTCTGGATTATGTCTGAATTATATCTATATCTGAATTAAATAGCAAGGAAACCGGCAATATACATTTTTATATTAAATTCTGGAGTAAAAAAAATATAGGAAATAAAATGTTTATTACGGAGGGAAAAAAGAACATTTCACTAAGATTTTCACGTTTTTAATGGAATGTATGTCATTATTACCCAGGCTTATGCCAATGCTCAGTTGACATTGAATAAGCATCAGAAACCCTAACAGCCCAGATATTTTGGAACTGCATTTCCCATGACGCCCAGGCGTTTTCTAGCTTGGGTGAGAATTAACCCTTTCACTACTAGGTGCTTTTCCATAAAACCATTGTCAGGAACCAGTGGTTTGATGGAAAAGAATTGTACCTTTGTCATAATGCTGTAGAGGTCCTACAGCAAACTACCATATGGTATGCACTAATTCAGGGATATCGAAACTCCGGCCCCCCAGATGTCCTTAAACTACAACTCCCATGCTTCTCCATCCATCTAATGCAGTCAGAGATTTCTGGGAGTTGTAGTTTAGGAACATCTGGGGGGCCATTGTTTGGACATCCCTGCACTGATAGGCAGGCGTCACCATCTGCTGGTCAGATAGCGCTAATGCCACTGGATCTGTATACATAATTAGCTGGGGCCCCATGTTTCAGACACTTAAGGGTTTATTCACTAACCTCTGAATTGGCACCGAATAGCACCGAATGTTGAATTTTACCGTTCGGTGCAATTCCGGCCAATTTGTCTATTCACTAAGCAGTCAATTCGCCCAATAGAGGCAAATTGTCAGCGAAGTACTGTTCAATGCGCCTCAATTCGGCACAATTTGGCAACATTCAACGCCACCAAAATTGTCCCATAGAAGGCTATCATGTCTTCTATTCACAGAATGTCGAATTGCACTGAAACTTCGGTGAAGCACCCTGATTTTCAGTGTTTCAATTAGACTGGTTTAAACAGGCAAATGCCTTAGGTTTCAAAGCAAAAAAGTAATATATTTTTTTAAGACCGTTTATTCTTTTTATTTTTTGCAAAAACCCTTTCTTTTTTTAAAAAAAAATCGTTTGTATTTTTTGTATTTATTAAACAACATTTTTTTTATTTTTTAAAGACTTTTTTATTTTGTGACACACTTTTTTATTATTTTTTTAAAGGACCTTTTTTTACACATTTTTATTGATCAAAACTCCTATTAGTTCGGTGAAATTTGCCAAGGCCAATTCGGCAGTTTTCGTCCACGTCCCAAAACTGCTTCGCGCGACTCCAGTTTCAGCAAAATATGGTGAAAATCCGCTCAATAGCAAAGTCACCGTATTTTCAGCGAAATGGAAATGCCAAAGTGTGGTGTAAAACAAAGCACGGAAATTGTATGCAATTTCGGTGTTTTGTGAAGACACCCTTTTAGGCCCGCGTCAGACGAGCGCACTTTTTGCGTCCATCTGAACGCACTGTTTGCTGTCTGTTGTAGCTTTTCAAAGGAGTCAATAGAGAACAACAGATGAAGCACGTGCGCACATTTTCATGCGAGAGCAACGCATGTTGCAATGGACGCCAAAATGGCATCGACGTGAAAAAGCTAGACAGACGTAGAGAAACAACTGCATACAGTTTTTTTTTTCTTTTTCTCAACATCAGTCAAAATTAACTGACACTATGTAACCACAATCTCATCGGTTAAAAAGGAAGTCCGTTACTGTGCGCAGTCAGTGCGCTTGTCTGACCCCAGCCTAAGTCCCTGTTGTTCAAACAGCTTCAGCACCTCAGGTGACATGTCCAAGGTGCCGAATCATTAGCTGTACAACCTGGAGCGCATTTGCTAATGTATTTTGTTTGCAATAAACAAAATTAATTTTTCATTGCTTTGGAATAAGGCCAAGTCGACTTACTGTAACTTGATAACTCGATCTCGGTAGACATGTGCACAGCACAAAATTTCGTTTTGAACTAATGGATTAGTCCTAAAATGCAATTTATTTAGTTGCTAAAGAAATTCGTTTTCAGTTCTTTAGTATGAAAACTAATTTCATTCATCCGGAAACCAGTGGATACAATTACTATTGTAGTGGCTCCTCCGAGGGCTGAGATCGCTGCTTGTTACAGTATCTCTCACTCTCAGCACAATGTGGGCCATATTACATAGTTGGTGCTAACTTAACCAGAACTGTTGTAAACTTCCCAGAGCCATTATAGCCTATGGAGGTTTTCAGTTTACAACAGCTCTGGTTAAGTTAGCACCAACATTGTAATACTGCCCCGTGTCAGGCAAAGCTGTTACAGTAACTGACTGCTGCTCATCACAGCGCTCAGAGTTTCAGTAAAACTAGTAAATAATATTTTTATATATAAGAGGTTAGAACAATATTATTTCCTTGTTTTACTGAAACTCTGAGCGCTGTTACAGTCAGTTACTGTAACAGCTGAGCCTGATACATTGTACTGAGAGATAATGTAACAAGCAGCCGATCTCAGTGCTCACAGCCGCTGGATTTAAAGGGCTAAAAAAAAAGGCTCCTCTCTGTATAATGTTTAGAACATCCTTCTGCATTAATTAATACCCCTCTCTGTATAATGTATACAACATCCACCTGCATTAATTAATACCCCTCTCTGTATAATATATAGAACATCCTCCTGAATTAATTAATGTCCCTCTCTGTATAGAACATCCTCCTCAATTTATACCTTTCTCTGTATAATGTATATAACATCCTCCTGCATTAATACCCCTCTCTGTATAATGTATAGAACATCCTCCTGCATTAATTAATGCCCCTCTCTGTATAGAACATCCTACTGCATTGGCATGTGGAGGGTGCAGAACTTCGGATGTTGCGATGTTGTGCTCTTCATTGCTGGTCTCCTTCACTCAATGTAATATCACAAAAAGGACTGAAACTAAAATGTAGTGCATTTTATTTTAGTTTCTTTCGTTTTTTGTACTGAGCAGTTTCGTTTCTCTTGAGTCATACGAAAACAAAATTATCCCAAAATTCGGACTAAATCGTTTTAGTACTAAAACGAATGCACATGTCTAGATCTCGGGCCCCTTCAGGATCTTTTGGAGTTTGTGCTAACTGAATCTTGGTAGTGAAGGGGTTAAGCGAATTGTATTTGAAAAACATTTGGGGTGCTCAAACCTGGCTTCCATTCTAAACTGTGCAAAATGATAAATTGGACAGCTTTTATAATATCAGATATGCCCTATAAGCTGGAAAGCAGTCGATTATGGCTATTTTCCCCCTGAAATACTGACATTTCATCAAATTTTAAGCATTTTTCATCCATCATGTCACGGGATGCAATCATTCACAATTTGTCACAATATGCTTTTACTTATGACGGGTCACGTACCAAAGTTTGTTACTGCAAAAGCATTTACGTAGAACCATAGTCATCTTCATACAATGTAATGTGGTCTCAACGAATCTCATGGAATCTCTGCAATGCAGGAACGTTACTCAGTGAATCCGATAGAATCACATCTGGCTCCCAAGAAGGACGGGACGTGGGATTAACCACGATACGATTTTACTTTTAACACAGCAAAGTGGATTTTCCTCGCCCTCAAGAAAAGTCTTGGCAGGACTTCCTGTTTTCAGGTGACCACCGTTTCTCTGTAATGCCTCATGGTGTCAGTGTTTTCACCCAGAACTACAAAAGGAAGTGCTGCAGACATCCACATCCCGCCCACTTGTGATTGACAACTGCTGCCTGAACGTGCTGTGTTTTTTTTTTTCTGTTCTGCAGATTCTCATAATCAGAGCAAGGTATTTTTTTTATTTTTTTTAAACAAACTTTATTGCTTATATTTTATCATAAACAACCTATTCATTACACAGTTCACAAAAAAACACAGCACATTCAGGCAGCAGTTGTCAATCACAAGTGGGTGAGGATGTGGATCTCTGCAGGACTTCCTCTTGTAGTTCTGGGTGAAAACGCTGACACCATGAGACATTACAGAGAAACGGTGGTCACCTGAAAACAGGAAGTCCTGCCAAGCATGATTAGAGATGAGGATTTAAAAGAAACAGAAGCAAAGAGAAGGAATACTACACTGGATTACAATAAGGCTCACATTATAGTACTGTTTTATGTTAGAAAATCTGAGGGTTTAATGCCACTTTAACTTGTTTTTGTCAGGATTGGCACCGGCGTGGCACCGCAGGTATGGAGGTGTCAGAGCCCAAGATGCAGGAATACCCTCACTTGTATAAATTGAGGAGGGCAAGCAGGTATAGGGGAGATCCAAGCAAAAGTACAAAGGGGTAATCCGAGGTCAAGGGGCTGGCGAAGTGTCGTTGTCAGTGGGCAAGCAGAGGGTCTGGCACACGATATAACTAAGATAGTATTGCACAGGTCTGCACACTAACAGGTAAAGACTCTTAATGCTGAGCCAAGTTAGAGAGGGGGTGTGTGGACTTTTTATTCTACACAGGGGTGTGGTGTGTGTGTTTGGTGTTTACCTGTTTCAGATAGAACTGAGCAGGAGGACAGCACCTTTCATGTGCTGCCTAGATTCAGGATGCACGGTATGGTCAGAGATGGGGTATCCTGACAGTTTTTTTTGCATTGTAATGCATTTAAAGAAATCGTTAGCATATCAAAACTTAATTTGCATATCTTTATAAAGCAAAAACCTTTGTTATATCACACTCCACCACCATGTATTACTGTAAACAAGGTTTATATAGCAGCCCCAAACTTCACCCTAACAAAACATTGAAAGACTCTGCTGCTGCAATACAATATCCAGGGATTCGTCAGAATACAGGGAGAGCTGTGGGGTCACTCACTGCTGTACAGGGATAAGATTCAAGGGGTTATAATGAGTGTAAATTTCTGTACAGTACAGATACAAGGTGTTGCTGTAATTGCCATACACAGGCATTATGCAGCACATACAGATACAAGGTGTTGCTGTAATTGCCATACACAGGCATTATGCAGCACATACAGATATAAGGTGTTGCTGTAATTGCCATACACAAATGCCTGTTTTTACAGGTGTTGCTGTAATTGCCATACACAGGCATTATGCAGCATATACAGATACAAGGTGTTGCTGTAATTGCCATACACAGGTATTATGCAGCACATGCAGATACAAGGTGTTGCTGTAATTGCCATACACATGCATTATGCAGCACATACAGATATTGCATTGCTAATAATCTCATTATGATCACTACAAACCCCCATAAGCTGTAGATCTCACCATTTTATTATCTGTCTGCAGCACATATACTGACACAAAGGCCATTTCTGCCTGTATTCTGATAATGCAGACCCCGTGTGACATTGTGCGAGATAAGGGACGCCAACCAAAGTTTACAACCTTTTGTCCCAGAAATATTTCTGTACAGGATAAACGATCATAAGAAAAATTAGAAATTAGCAAATTTACATTTTTTTAATTGTTTCACTATCTCAGTAGAACAAATTCTGAATAAAATTTCTATTTTACCTTATTCTTTATTTAATTGTTGAATTCGTATCCCGTGTTTCAAATAAATGTTACAATAAAACAATGTTGGTAATAAAGGGATTAAAAACCAGTACCAAATTATTAAAAGTAACTGTTTTGTCCTTGGTATATTGGATTTTATTTTTTTTGGAAATTTACATTTCATCTTGGAAAAGGAATAAAGTTCCTATAACCATCTGCAAATTTTGCAAAATTTCAACAAATGGAGCTCGGTGGTGAAGGGGTTAAGCGTTTCATTTTACACCATTTCACATTAAAATAATGTTTGGGTTCCTATTAGGAAATACGCAGAGCCAAGAATTGCATAGCTCCCTTTTTTCCAGCATTTGAGGCAGAATTTCCATCTGCAAATGTCCATCAATAATGCCAAGACCTCTAGCTGGATCTGTGTTTGATTAACGCGTGGATACCGCTTGATTGCTACGACCGGCGCAGTCGAAGGCAGATGTGAACTCTCACTGTTCCTCATTTATTTTTACCATTTGCAATCTCATTGAGTGTAATTGAGTCTCTTATGAAAAAAATATATATTCAGTTCTTTTCCATTGAAATGTCATTTCTCTGGGTTAGAAACATCAGATCTTGCTGATTTTGATCTTTGCGGTAGTGACATCTCTGCGGAGGTGTAAAAGGAACTTGATTTGTTGATTTAGTGCGGTAATATATTCTTCTCATGCTCTGATTTAGAAGTTAAGATCTACTTTGAAACAGAGAAAGCATGAGGAGGAGTGAGCAAACCTTAAAGGGACACTAACACTTAACATCTATAAAGTGGTCAGAATGGGAGGAGTGCCCCCTACTCCAGCCCTCCCAGGTCCCCCTGTTATTTATATTCATACAGGAAATTAAAAAATATCTATCTAAATATAATGTGATTCAAATACATATCTTAGCCAATATGTTCCCCTTTTTTAAGCTTCAATACTACGTACACATATCTTACAAGTCACATTTACTCTAGAAGTTAATGGAATGTTAATTAAAAGCTGACATCCTGTATCGTTCTCGAGTTACCGTTAGCAGGCAAAGTGGAAAAGTGCACGAAAAACTCTGTAACGGGCAGAATATAGAAAGAAACGTTCCTTTGTCTTGTCAGAAGTAATTATATATGATGCATGTAATGGGCTGAACTTTTGTAAATGAGGTCTGACGTTGAAAGTGTTTATTGGTCTGTAATCCATGAATCTATGTCTGTCCCACTGTAACAAAAAGGAACGGTTTTGCTTGCAGACCTCAGAATAAGAGCATCTTTTGAAACAGCATCTTGTCTGTCTGTCTCTGTTCCAACTGGAGTGTATAGGTTTTTTAATTCTTTCTGGATCAAGCGACAAACAACAAATCTCCTTCATCACAGAACTTGGCCAGTCCTGTTGATTATTTTGAGAAAACATTTCACCCACTATATGGAGATATCACGGGATGAAGTTGAAGAGTTTCCTCCACCCCACCCAGTTTCACCAGTAGCCAAGATTTTTTAATTTCCAGGCTGCCGGACACCATATCGGTCACTAGTGATGTCACTCTTACAGGGTTATTCAAAGAACACTAAATGTCATCAGTGCTACACTTCGACGAGTCCGATTCACTGACCCTGCGGTGAATTGAGCATTTAGCGCAGGGTCCCCGAAGGGCGGCGAATCGCCAGACAGTTGCTGCAAACCCGCTGGACAGGCGCCAACTGCAGCAACAAGCAGCCGGCAACCCGCCGAACAAAGTGCTGGCCAGCCGCAGAAAAAAGCCAACAAGCCGCCAGACGGGTAAAAAAATTAAATGATTCAAATGCTGTTTGCAAAAAAAACTACTGGACGGACATTTCTAGAATTAACATGTAAGGTCCTATGAATAATAATAAAAAGGTCTGTTACAGAGTAAAGAAAAAATGCTATTAAAAAAAAAATCGGAAAACAAAATTTTGCTGAAAAAATCCTGAAAAATCCTAAAAAGTAAATAAAGAGACTTTTTGCTGCAGATTAAAAGCATAAACGGTTTATTAGATATTGTATAAAAACGGAAATATTTTTAACATTGAAGCCTATGGGATTTGCCTGAATAAACCTGCCGAATGAAACCACCGAACACCAGGGCATTTCACTGAAATTTCACTGCTGTTCGGTGTCTCTGAAAAGATTAACTATTGCTTCTCTATCGGGGGATTTCACTGCTGCCATATTTTGCAGGCAATTTGCCAAAATTTGATGAACTGCATGCTTTTCTGAATAGCCGAATGGCCATGAAGTTCACTGTTTGGTGAAATTTCAGGGCCAGATCGGTTCTCTCTGAATAGCCTCTATAGAGAGCATGTCGACAACTGTAATGAGCACACTCAGTGAGGCAGCTGATGGGTTGGATCTGTGCATGCGCGCAACAAGTATGATCCATTTTTTTTGTTCAGGCGCTATGGAACTTGCATATACGTAAATTACGTGCGCAATGTTCGATTCCTACGTTACTCAAGTAGCGTAGGAGCATAAATTGCTCAGAAAAGCTTCAGGGACTTCCAGATTTGCGAGTCTCTGAGCTAAAGAGAAGGAGCTGCACGAGATGAGGGACAAACGGTAAGTAAAATATGCCAAAAATAAAGGAATTGGACAGAGGCTGCCATCAAGATCTGCCCAAGTATTTAAGGGCCAAAAAAGGAACTCTATTTTTAATACAGTGGTCCTTTAAATATTATCAAATAAAACCCAAGAGTTACTGTTGAAAGGCCATGGAATATATGGCTGTGGGAGATCTGACCCGACTAGAAGGTATAGAGAAGAAATGTTTCTGCTCCTCCATCGAATCATTAAAGTTAATTATCATAGTCAAGTTTGGAGTCATGTCATCCACATATGTTTCACGGTACCGGCTGCCTTCCACATGGCCAGGTATTTCACAGTGTGGAACAGCACTCAATCATGCAAGGTCACCATGACCCATGGAGTGACCACCTCCATGATATCCATAGAGTAAAAGAGGAACTGGACCGGGCACTCAACCATCTTTTTCAGCAGGTTTATTGTGTTTAATGGCAAGGTCACTGTGTGTTCAATGTGGAATTCTTTCCTGGTCTCCCCGCCATTAAGACACCAAAGCAGACATCTATGGCATCAGGGTAAAACCCTAAAATCGTGACTGGAAAAGCTCACTGGAACATTCCATGGATCAAAGTGTAAAAGATTTATGCTGGAGAATGACCTTAAGCAGTTTCTAAAACATAACAACCCCATTATAAATGTAACTGTTTAGGTATTTTCATGATCACGATCAGGATGTTCCCATAAAGGTTGTTTGAAGAGGAATCTAAACAAATTGGTTCTTCTCACAGAGCCTTAAAATCAATAACTCGAATTGTGTTCTTGTACAACTCCCGGCTGTGACATTACTGCCAAGAGAAGCATTTGAAAAAGCAATATACTCAAACGCAAACGCATATAGTACTACGATTTTGTATCCTTTAGCATGTCGTACTGCACATCGCGGTCCCTGTTTGTTGCAGAAAGTTGACGGCGCCTATTTCAGTTTGTGGATTAGGAAGGAAGGTCACTAAGGACAAACCCTGGAGCGTAGGAGTGATGGTCACCCTGAGGAGTAGGATAGATGGTGACCTTGGAGAGTAGGAGGGATGAAGAGTAGGGATGTGCGTTTCGGGTTTCGGAATTTTCACGAAATTTCCCGATTCGTGTTTTCGGATGCGGCCGAATTTCCGAAAATTTTTAGATCCGAAAATGGCAGATCTGAAAAGTTTTCCGAGCCGAAACGAAATATTTTCGGAATTTTCGAATGTACTTGAAATGTGTCAAATCGAAATTTATTGCTTTGAAACGAGGAGAACAGACGTTCCGAAAAAACGAAATTTTTCAAAAATACGAAAAGTCGATACAAAAAACGAGCTAAGTGACACGAAAATACGAAAAATGGTCGATATTCCGAAACCATTTACAATTCCGAAAAACGAAAATTTCTGAAAATACGAAACGTCGATACAAAAAACGAGCTAAGTGACACGAAAATACGAAAAATGGTCGAAATTCCGAAAACAAAAATGTACCCGAAAAACGAGTCGAGCCGAACCGAATCGAAACAGAAATCGGTTGAAACGAGCCGAAAAGTTTAAAAATCCGAAAAATCAAATCGAATCGAACCGAAAAAAAATCGGTGCACAAGCCTACTGAAGAGTAGGGGGGATAGTCACCCTGGAGAGTAGGATGCGTGGTCAACCTGGATAGTAGGATGGATGATCACCCTGGTAGTGTTGAGCCGAACACCCCCGTGTTCGGTTTGCATTCAAACTGGAACAATTTCAAAAGTTCGAACACGAACCAAACTCAATGCAAGTCAATGGGACTCGAAAGTTCGATTTTTAGAGTGCCCTCCAAGAGGGCACATATGCAAGATATTTGCCATAAAAGGTGTATGGGGGTCCGGGTAGTGCCCTGGGGGACAGGAAACAAGGACAAAAAGTTTTAAAAAAAAACATTTTTAAAGGAACAGTGAGTTTTCCATGAAAGAAAGGTTAAGAATAAAAATGAAAAATTCCTTCAAATATCGTGCCTAGGAGGTCTCCATAACTTGTCCGTGAAGTGGCGGATTTGTAGGATGTATAGAAACATTTAAAAACAAAAAAATGACATTTCAAATGATGGTAAATGGTTTTCCTTTAATCTATTCATAAACAACTGCTTGGGGCAGCAGCCTGTATGGAAAGAGGAGACATTTTAGGACACACAGAACAAGTTTAGTGATTTTTTGGCTAAATTATGGTGAAACTTATGCAGGCTTTGGATGAAAGTAACAATAGGTGCTTTAAAATTGGGCCTTTTGTGTCAGCAACAGTGCCGTCACACCGTAACCCCTCTGTGGTATTGTGGAAGAGTGCAGGGTTGGACCCTGCAGTCCAATATTAAATTGATATGAATCTGGTATAAGCGTCAGTGGCACTGCACCCAAATATTGTGCCTTTGGTGGCAGCAAGTGCCTTCACACTGTAAGTAACCCCTCTGTGGTATTGTGGTAGAGTGCAGGGTTGGACCCTGCAGTCCAATATTAAAATTATATGAATCTGGTTTAGGCGTCAGTGGCAGTGCACCCAAATATTGTGCGTTTGGTGGAAGCAAGTGCCTTCACACCGTAAGTAACCCCTCTGTGGTATTGTGGAAGAATGCAGGGTTGGACCCTGCGGTCCAATATTAAAATGATATGAATCTGGTACAGGCGTCAGTGCACCCAAATATTGTGCCTTTGGTGGCAGCAAGTGCCTTCACACCGTAACCCCTTTGTGGTATTGTGGAAGAGTGCAGTGGTGGAGGTTTTGGGAATGCAGAAGAGATCCCCAATCTATTCAGTTACGTCAGCATCAGGGGATTGATAGCTGCTGATCCAGGACTGATTCATTTTTATAAATGTCAGCCAGACTACAGAGTCGGTGGAGAGATGCACTCTTTTGTCTGTGACAAAACCTCCAGCGGCACTGAACGTCCTTTCAGAAAGCACGCTGGATGAAGGGCAACCTAGTAGCTGCATAGCATATTGGCTAAGTTCTGGCCAGTGATCCAATCTCAACACCCAGTGAGCCAGTGTATCATCTGCTGTAAAGGTATCCAGGTCTGCCCTTGCCCCTAGGTAGTCCTGCACCATATGGTGAAGACGCTGGCAATGGGTGCCTACATTTGATGTCCCTGGGCGTCGTGGACTAAAATAAATTAAAAAGGCATCAGTCAAGCGGCCCCTGCCTTCACCGCTCTTCCTCTGATCATCCGCAGCCTCAGAAGCACCTGTGTCATCACTTGGTAACCTACCAGTGCCTGGAAAGGTGTTACACAAGTGTCGCTTTAGAGCGTCCTCAAGGTTTTTCATCCTGTGCTCCCTTTGTGTGGGCAGGATGAGCTCTGCAACTTTACTCTTGTATCGTGGATCAAGAAGGCTTGCCTCCTTGATAGCACGAATCCTGGGGTCCTTTAGCAGGCTTTGCAGCATAAGGGAGCCCATGCAGCATAGGTTGGAGGTGGCATTAGCTTCCGAGTCGTCCTGGTCAATGAGGATGACCCCATCGTGCACTTCCCCCTCTCAGCCACGTATTAGTCCTTGGGTTTCTGGGCACACAAAACCCTCCCTTGAGGAATCCCCACCTTCAATGCCCCCACTACTTAAATATTACTCCTCCTTATCCTCCTCCTGTCTGATCTGAGGAACCGCAGGAATGCTGTCTGCATAAAAACTGGGGCCTTGAAAGCTAGGGAAGGCCTCCTCTTCCTCCTGCTGCTCTGCCTCTAGTGCCACATCTATAATTCCCAGCAGAGTGTGCTCCGGCAGAAACACTAAAGGAATTGTGCCACTGATGCATGCACTGTCCCTGCTCACCATCCTCGTTGCCTCCTCAAATGGTGACAGTACAGTACATGCATCCTTGATCATCACCCACTGCGGGGGGAGGGAAAAACCAAGTTGACCTGAATCTGTCCTTGTGCCATACTCACACAGGTACTCGTTGATGGCCCTCTGCTGCTTGTGCAGACGCTGCAGCATTGCTAATGTCGAGTTCCACCTGGTGGGCATGTCATAGATCAGACGGTTTGTGGGAAGGTGGAATTCTTTTTGAATTTCTGCCAGGCGAACGCTTGCTGGGAATGACCGTCTGAAGTGGCTGCAGACTTTTCTGGCCTGGCTGAGAAGCTCTGCCAGCCCTGGGTACCTGGTTAGGAAACGCTGTACCACCAGATTTAGGACGTATGCTAGGTATGGTACATGCGTCAACTTACCCTGACGTAGAGCGGAGAGAAGGTTGCTGCCATTATCACAGACGACCATTCCCAGCTGAAGCTGGCGTGGTGTTAACCATCTCTGCACCTGCCCCTGCAGAGCTGACAGAATTTCTGGCCAGGTGTGGCTCCTGTCCCCTAAACAAACCAGCTCAAGTACAGTATGGCATCTTTTTGCTTGAGCCATTGCGTAGCCCCTGCCACCCGTCGGTTTAACTGCCACTTCGCCAGAGACAGAGAAGGAGGAGGAGGAGGAAGAGGTGGTGGAGCAGACAGACCTCATACAAGCAGCTTTCTGGAGGCGTGGTGGATGAACAAGCTCCAGCACAGAGCCCAGTCCTGGATCCCTCCCAGCTGCAAGCAGAGTTACCCAGTGTACTGGGAAGGAAATGTAACGGCCCTGTCCATGCTTGCTGGATCACGTGTCTAAAGTCATGTGCACCTTGCTGCTGACTGCCTTTCCCAATGACTCCATAACATTGTGTTGCATGTGCTGGTATAGTGCTGGAATGGCCTTCCGTGAAAATAAATTGGGTTTTGGAACCTGCCACTGTGGTACAGCACATTCAGCAAATTCACGGAAGGAAGCAGAGTCCACCAGCTGGTAAGGCAGCAGCTGTAATGCGAGTGATTTTGCTAAGATGGCATTTAGACGCTGTGCTTTGGGATGGCTGGGACTATATTTTTTCTTATGCTGCAGCAGCTGGGGCAACGTAATCTGACTGCGTAAATCTTCAACTGATGAGATTCTGTCACATTCTGAGGAAGGACCTGGTACACCCATTACTGTAGCATCATCCCTGTCAGTGGAGGTTGTAGACAATGACATGGCAGGACATATAGTGGGAGTAGAGACAGATGAAGAGGAGGTCAGTGAGACCCCCTGATGGGTGGCAGTGACAAGACACAGATTACAATTCCCAGGAACCTCCTATAAATCAGTGAGACCCCCTGATGGGTGGCAGGGACAAGATACAGATTAAAATAAGCAGAAATCTGCTAGAAGTATGTGGGACCCCCTGATAGCTGGCAGTGAGAAGACACAGATTACAATTCCCAGAAACCTCCTATAAATCAGTGAGACCCCCTGATGGGTGGCAGTGACAAGACACAGATTAAAATTCCCAGAAACCTCCTATAAATCAGTGAGACCCCCTGATGGGTGGCAGTGACAAGACACAGATTAAAATTCCCAGAAACCTCTATATATCAGTGAGACCCCCTGATGGGTGGCAGTGACAAGACACAAATTACAATTCCCAGGAACCTCCTATAAATCAGTGAGAACCCCTGATGGGTGGCAGTGACAAGACACAGATTACAATTCCCAGGAACCTCTATAAATCAGTGAGACCCCCTGATGGGTGGCAGTGACAAGACACAGATTAAAATTCGCAGAAATCTGCTAGAAGTATGTGGGACCCCCTGATAGCTGGCAGTGATAAGACACAGATTACAATTCCCAGGAACCTCCTATAAATCAGTGAGACCCCCTAATGGGTGGCAGTGACAAGACACAAATTACAATTCCCAGGAACCTCCTATAAATCAGTGAGACCCCCTGATGGGTGGCAGTGACAAGACACAGATTAAAATTCCCAGAAACCTCTATATATCAGTGAGACCCCCTGATGGGTGGCAGTGACAAGACACAAATTACAATTCCCAGGAACCTCCTATAAATCAGTGAGAACCCCTGATGGGTGGCAGTGACAAGACACAGATTACAATTCCCAGGAACCTCTATAAATCAGTGAGACCCCCTGATGGGTGGCAGTGACAAGACACAGATTAAAATTCGCAGAAATCTGCTAGAAGTATGTGGGACCCCCTGATAGCTGGCAGTGATAAGACACAGATTACAATTCCCAGGAACCTCCTATAAATCAGTGAGACCCCCTAATGGGTGGCAGTGACAAGACACAAATTACAATTCCCAGGAACCTCTATAAATCAGTGAGACCCCCTGATGGGTGGCAGTGACAAGACACAGATTACAATTCCCAAATATCTGCTTGAAGTGAGACCCCCCCAATAGCTGCTGGCAGTGAGAACACACAGATTACAACAATTCACAGATATCTTGTAGAAGTGAGACCCCCCAATAGCTGCTGGCAGTGAGAACACACAGATTACAACAATTCCCAGATATCTTGTAGAAGTGAGACCCCCAATAGCTGCTGGCAGTGAGAACACACATTACAACAATTCCCAGATATCTTTGTAGAAGTGAGACCCCCCCAATAGCTGCTGGCAGTGAGAACACACAGATTACAACAATTCCCAGATATATTGTAGAAGTGAGACCCCCCCAATAGCTGCTGGCAGTGAGAACACTCAGATTACAACAATTTCCCGATATCTTGTAGAAGTGAGACCCCCCAATAGCTGCTGGCACTGAGAAGACACACTCACAGAACAATCTCCTCTCAAAAAACACGTGATGGGGCTCTGTGAAGCCTTATATAGTGTGCTGCGGGACTTAGCTCTGTGAGCCCATGATTGGGCAAAATTTGTCCAATCAGGACTCTGATCCGTGATTGGCATAGTCTTGCACCTGTCTTGCACCTGACCTGTGGTCAGGTGAAAGGCTGTAGCCAATTACAAGCTTCAGGCCAGTGGAAAAGTGCATTGTGCTCTGTTGTGGTGCATTGTCGGCGAACTCAAACCGAACACGCGGAAATGTTCGGAGTTCGGCGAACGGCCGATGTTCGATGTGAACTCTGAACAGATCGAACCGAACAGCTCATACCTACTGGAGAGTAGGAGGGATGGTCACCCTGGAGAGTAAGAGGGCTGATCACCCAGGAGAGTAGGAGGGATGGTCACCCTGGAGAGTAGGAGGGATGGTCACCCTGGAGAGTAAGAGGGATGTCCAAGGTTCGCTCAACTTCTAAGATAAATCACAGTTTAGTAATTTTTGGAGTCTGCAGCAGAATGTCTTTATCGTTGGATAAAACAGATAATGAAAATGCCAAAATTCGTGAGGGACTAGGGAACATTGACAGAACAGTGTGTCTTCAACATCCTACATCATAAGCCTAATGAGAGAAGTTATCAATCAAGACAGAATTTCAGACCACACTCTTCTTTTGCATGTGACGACTTCATAATTCACCCAACCTCTCTGTCTTTGCTTGTTGACTTACAGCTGTTCACAATGGTGAACAAAGACAAAGTATAACATTTGTTGCCAATATGGTGAGCCTCAGCTATCCAGAGAAGGAAAATCCAACTCTGGCAGGAGATGTTGCTGCATACGATGATAATGACAAGACAGCAAAAAAAATTGATCCTGTGACTCCCTGAATATACTAAATGAGCAGGTTTTCCATCAATTGGTTTTTCTCCCCTCATGGCACAGCAGGCATATTCCAAGATGGCAATGCCATGATTCATCGGGCTCAAATTGTGCAAGAGTGGTTCAGGGAGCATGATACATCATTTTCACACATGGATTGGCCACCGCACAGTCCAGACCTTAACCCCATTGAGGTTAATCTTTGGGATAATGTGCTGAAGAAGACTTTACGCAGCGCTGCGACTCTTCCATCATCAACACAAGATCTTGGCCACAAATCAATGAAACTCTGGATGCAAATAAATGCTGTGACATTGCATGAGCTTATCGGAATGATGCCAAGACAAATGCATGCCGCAATCACAGCAAAAGGTGACAAAACCAAATATTACGGTGTGTGACTTTTTTTTATCAGGCAATGCAATTTTGGTAAGTATAAAGATGTGATCTTCATTGACCTCAAAAAAACAATGGTAAAAAACTACACTGGACAACTTCATCTGAAACATTGGTGGAAATTACGGTGCAATATTGAGCTAAAAGTTCAAACTATGGGAGGACCTAAGGTGGAAAAGAATGGTGAACTGCAGTGGCAGCTTCATCAATAGTGGATTCACTGTACTGTCACGGTGCTTGACCCATCATTTTTTTGTCAAAGTAAAACCACCATTCCTTTAATGAAGGTGAATAAATCCTTTAGTGTAGAAACTTATTTCTACGTTCAACTTTTTTTGTTTGGAAGTATGACATGAAATGTCAGAGGGGATGATGAGAGCTTGTCTTGTGTTGATTTCTCTTTAATTGTCAATCAAAACCTAATAGAGTTCAATAAATGAAGATTAACGACATCAACGTGTTTCTTTGTCATAAGCCTCGACGATGTTTCCAGAGTTCCTCGTCCCTTTGGCATCGCCAGGTCACAGTCGCCCCGTCCACAGCTGCATTCTCCTTCTCTACTCATTGTGGAACTTATCTTGAGTTTTCTTGCAAACACAGAAAGATTGTTGGCACAAAAACGAGACGGGCGAGCCAGCGTTATTTCGAAGTTTTGAATGAAAATTCATTTTAGGCTCCGATGAGTTTCAAGCATCTGTTCTAAAAATGATATTCAGGCATAATTAAATGTGAGATTGTTTGTCCAATGTTTCTACAGTGCATCTGTGGCTGTCACACAGCTGCGTGTACACTGAAAGTGTGCTAGAGCTGTGAGCGTCTTTAACCCTTTCGCTGACAAGTGGTTTTCTATGGAATCACCAGCAGTGAACCCTGGCTATTAGAACCTATATTAAAATTATGCCTTAACCCAACCTACTTCTGTGCACACAAATATACACACA